>WNYA01000851.1:0-109000 GCA_019512145.1 Engystomops pustulosus
AGCATCAGTATGGGAAAGAAAGGCGATTGAGTGCTTTGAAACGTGCATGGTTGTTGTCCAGAATGGCTGGTCTGAGTATTCATAAACTGCTGATCTACTGGGATGTCACATCACGCACAACCCCATCATGCTAGGTTTACTAGAATGGTCGGAAAAAAAAAAACATTCACTGAGCGGCTTTCTGTGGGCGGAAATGCCTTGTTGATGCCAGAGGTCGAGGAGAATGGGCAGACTGTTCGAGCTGATGAAATGCAACAGTGACTCAATCGCCACCCGGTTACAACCAAGTAGGCAGCAGAGCATCTCTGAACGCACAGTAACGTCGAACTTTGAGGCAGATGGGCTACCGCACAGAGCCACACCGGGTGCCACTCCTTTCAGCTAAGAACAGGAGTCTGAAGCACAATTTGCAAAGCTCATCGAAATTGGACATAGAAGATTGGAAAAATGTGCCTGGTCTGATGAGTCTCGATTCTGCTGCGACTTCGGATGGTAGGGTCAGAATTTGTCGTCAACAACATGAAGCATGATCCTCCTGCCTTGTATCAACGGTTCAGCGGTGGGTGGTGGTGTCATGGTGTGGGGAATATTTTCTTGGCACTCTTTGGGCCCTTGGTACCATTGAGCATTGTTGCAACGCCAACAGCCTACCTGAGTATTGTTGCTGACCATGGTCCAGTCCCTTTATGACCACAATGTACCCAACATCTGATGGCTGCTACTTACAGCAGGATAATGCGCCATGTCATAAAGTGAAATCATTTCAGACTTGTTTCTTGAACATGACAATGAGTTCACTGTACTCAAATGGCCTCCCCGTCACCAAGCTCAATCCAATAGAGCTCTTTGGATGTGGATGGAACGGAGATTTCGCATCATGGATGTGGCAGCCGAGCAAATCTGCGGCAACTTGTGTATGACATCATGTGAGATATGGACCAAATCTCTGGGAATGCTTCCAGCACCTTGTTGAATCTATGGATGCCACGAAGAATTGAGGCAGTTTCTGAAGGCAAAAGGGGTCCAACCCGTTACTAGCATGGTGTACCTAATAAAGTGGCCGGTGATTGTATTGTTTCCCGCAATAGTGAGGAGAATTTGACTTGAACTAATTTAGATTTTTTTCAATGCAAAGGATACCTTCTGGAAGGTGACTCAGATAAACAAAAGTTCAAACCAGATGGAACGTAACAATCAGATATTAGGATAAAACCATAAGGCATCCATCCCATTAAAGAAACCAAAAGTACCAAATCTTTTATCCATTGTTAAACTGGGCAGTACGGCTCCATTCTTCAACACCACTGAATGTGACCTAACAGTTCAGTTTTGCAATGTGGAGAGGCCTTTTCCATCTAAGTGCTATCAGCAGTGAGCTGCAGTATTCAGTTTGGGCACATGCTTGCTAGTCTTATCCTGGACAGAGTATTAATGTATGTTGAAATGCAGAGTCATCTGCGGGCAGCTTGTTAAAAGTAGGATGACATATCAAACGCTGTATAGATTGTAATTTATCATTTTTATGTCTCTAATCTTTCTATACATTAAATCCATCGATGAATCACTTAGAAAATATTTCAATAAAATCATAACATATAGTAACACAATAGGACACCAATATCTGGTGTCCAAAAATACCTGAATCTGTCAAAGGATCCATATGGGAATGTCGTAATAGAAAAAATATCCACATGTTCAATTGCCACTTTTTAGACTCATGTGCAGAGAGCAGTGTTCGTCGGACGAGGCGTGCAGCCCTCGTCGGAGCTTTTGGTAGGAGGAACAAAGAGGATGCTGGGGGCAATGTGAGTAGCCGCCCAGGTAACCTCAGCTTAGCGGCTACTCCCAAGCCCCATAAGCCGCTAACAAAATTTACATATCTGGCTAATAAAAGTTAATCAAGAAAGTGTGGGACGTAAGGATTAGCCCTTAAAGTGATTACCCTGGGCTAGAGAATCAAGGGGATGTGGACTAGTCTGGACTATGTAAAACAAACCCACAAGAATAACATAACTCGCATTTTTTTCAACTTTGTCACCTTTTTAAGATTTTTTCCAGCTTTTCAGTACATTTCTAGAATATAAATTGGTGCGATTAGAAGGTTATAGTTCACCACCTTAATAGCTTTTGGAATGTGGAAAGTGTAAAGGGAAAACTCCTGGTCCTTAATGAGTTAACTCCTCACTGACACGTTTTTTGCCTGGGGGTGAGGTGGGGATCAGGTCTCTTTCTATTAACCAGTACAAGTCAAACCCACAGTGATGTAAACAGTCATTTTGTACTTCCCTCCATATATAACTTATCACTGCTCTTGAATCCCACAAGCTCTGACACTTATCCGTCTCAGCAAGTATAGCAACTATTCCTAGCAAAATTAGAGAAAAAAGATAAGTTTTAGACTATCGCAAAAACATCACAATCAATCCATTCTTGAAAATGAGACAGTGAAATTGTAGCCTAAATCCTTCACCTTTTCTTATAACATGCATTTGCTTTATCTGAAAAATGAATAAATACGATGTCTACGAGCAATGCCCTGGCCCATCATAGTTCATCTTATCATCAATTACCCTCAGAAGTACACATTCTCTACTGTTTTTTATGTCTTAGTATTCTCAACTATTACGCAGTTTGTGACTTTGCCAATACCTTATGAGTTGTATTTATTGCAGGACAAGCCTTGAACATATCTCTAAAGAGGAGCCCACATGCAACCCCTGAAGAAGCTTTCCACATGTTTTCACCACATCTGGGGTTCAGAGGGCTAAAGTCTTATATTTTTTTTCATTAAACTATATCTAATTATAGCACAACCTTTGCAGAGCTCTGTAGTCTAGTATGAGTACATTATGGACCTGTAGTCTCCAGTTCCATATTCTCATCTTTGCAGTCCTCTTTTGCTGCGCACCTTCAATTTCTTGTGAGAACTTGCTCCTGTGACTCTCCCCTTCTCCCCGTTCCACAGATACCTCGTGGATTCTGCGTTAAAAGGGACCTGTAATCAAGAGCCCTTTTTCTCTGGCTCTCCCATGTCCTCATAGAAATAGTGTGTCACTTGCTTAACTAGGGTTTTTTCCATGAAGGAAGTCAGCCCTACCTTGGGAAGGGCATAACTTGCTGATCAGTGGGGATCTCGGTGCCATGGATAGGGCCTAACTTGCTAATCAGTGGGGTCTCAGTGTGCCGCGCGATGGGCCTAACCTTCCTTCGTGGAAACCCCTTAAGGGTTTTTATAGAGCATAACTGGCTTTTTCCTTAAAAAACGATATTTAATCAGAGTTTCCTTTCTGTATGCAAGCTGTGGTCCCATGGGAGTGGCCAGGTGAGGAGTGTCCCCCACCTTCCTCGTGGAACCAGCTCCGCCATGCATTCATTTCAAATTGAAAAAATCTCCCATTTCCCCATATCTCCTCCCGTCTCCTCCCCTCGCTTCCCCTATTAGGACATCATACATGTCTGTCCCACTCCTCACTGGCCACTCCATGGGACTTGGCCACTGCTCTGCATACATGAAAGGTAAACTTTGATCCAACCCCACAGATCACGAAAACGAGGGTTCCTTTGGCTCACACGTACCTTCCGTCACCCCCCTCGTCACTCTGTCAAGTAATGGCAGTACCGCCCCTGCCTGACCGTTCTCTCCATCAATCTCTAGGAGCTTACAGAAATTTCTGTCAGCTCCATTTTTGTGACATTGAGTTTTGTTATATTAATTTTAGTTATAGCATTATGGGTTTTTGTGTGTCAACTTTAATTTATTTATATTATTATATAATTATTTATATTAATAACCTTGTACAGGGCCTGTAGAGGAGCAGGACTCTAGGTTCTTAGAAGTTCTCTAGGATACCACGAAGAATGAATGTCATTGTGGCCTCCGTCAGGGCCTGCACCAAGCATTATCAATTATTAGCTTTGACTGGAGTATTCCTTAAGAACCCTTTCTCTTGGCTCTGTACCTGAAGAGTCGGTCCATTGATTATGAGTATGTTTGTGTTCTTGGCCCCATCTTCTGGCCCCAGTTGGCCTTTTTCTATAGACGACTCATAACAAGCTAAATGGATGCACATCTTGACTGTCCCACAAAATCTGGAATTCTATACAATTCTAGGGTCACTTTTATGGGACTTTCCAGTAGACTCTTAAAGGACGCCATCCCAGAATTCCTTTCCCCACGACCACTGCGACGATATGAGGAGCAGAGCTCAGCATTTCGACTATCTCTGTACTGACAGAACAAATAGATATGGCTGGGCGACGAGCCCATAACCAAAACGAGATCCTGTTCTCCATTCACAGGAGTCTCGATTGTGATCGAGGTCCAGCACTAGATAAAGGATAACGTTCTAAACTTGGTGACAGACCCCTGTTTAAGTACTATTACTGACAACTATAGCCAATATTATTACTCATTTACTCAGTTGGCTTGCGTATAAATCTTCATATAATAACCTCCTTTTCACTTCCATTAAGTACAACAATGTTTTAGCTGTCAGCTGAATCTGCATTACTATTGATAGTCAATCAAATAAGCCGAATAATCTTATAGTCTAGAAAAATGCAATGACTACGAATTCAAAGATATTAAATCATCAACTGTGACCACGTATTTTCGAGTGTGGAAGATGATCTGTATATTGGTGTACAAACGAGGACAGGGGAGTGTGCTCAAGCTGCCATCGTGGTTATACTAGGACAAGAACACGCTGTATTTAATTGTCTATCCAATTAGATTGTCATGTAATCTGAAATAGTTGTCTTCTATGATTTACTTTAGGGGAGGGAGTTCTTTTGATATTGTTAAAGCAGGTGCAATATGAGTATTTATACCGACTGGGGCACATCTATATGACCCCTCGTACTCCGCTCCTCTGGTCACCAATTGGAGATTGTAAATATTGGGGAATACTACTATGGGTACCCAGCCTTAAATGGTGATGGTCGCTCATAAGGAGTACTCTGTATGGAGGTGGCTTTTTATGGGGGATGGATAGGTTAATTGAACTTGGGGGTTAACTGTAATAACGTTTGGGATGTAAGTGTGCGGTCAGATCTTACATAAAAGGGGTCTTTATAGAAAGGCTGTTATGAGCACGGTATTTAATAAAAGTGAAGAGGTTCCACCATGGAAGGGCAGATTTAATACAGGGGGCCTGAATTATGGGGTTCGTATATAATTTAATTGGGGTGGCTGTATGTAAGTTCATTAGAGCGTGTTTTATAAATTAGTTATAAGGGACATTTATTACTTATTAGGGGGCAGTATATTGTTATTTGGATTATACTACTTATGAGCCATTGTTGTATCCAGGTGACATATTGTAATGACTTTGTAATGTTTACTGGCGCCGTGTGGAGCTGCTGGTGATGAATTCAATCAGATTGCCATGGACTCGGGAGAAATCGTAATGAAATTCTCTTCCTGATTGTAGCAAAAGTCACTGGTGGAGGTACTGGATGTGACGAATGTCTGTGGTCACGACTGATACAGGGGTGAAGCAGCGTCAGCCATAGGTTGTCCCGTGATCTTGGTGCTGTTGCAGGATATTATTAGGAATTATTGTCCAGATATTTTACGCAGGTTTTTAGATCCTTGTAAAGATGTGTATCTAAATTCAGTGAGCTTGAATAGGAGATAGGGGCTAGGAATTTTTTTTTGGGGGGGGGTAAGCATATTGCGAAACATAAGCTGTAACTGGGGGGGGATCACTAAAAAAGAAGAATATCAAGTATCATAGTATATAGGCCGAAAAAGACCCGCAAATCCTCAGTCCAACCTTTAGAGTAACTAAATGTTTAGTCCCATAAGCCCTGATATTTTTGAAAGCAGGACAAGTAAATTCAGCACATCCAATTCCTTATGCACAGCTAACTTTTCTCTACCTTTGGGCAGATTTACCATCCGGAACCAGTACAGCAAAACCAAAGCGATCAACCGGCCTTAGCCTATCACTGCTAAACAACTAAACTTAGTGTTTCAGTTTCAGCCATATTAGGATCATTGCTGTTCATTCAGCCGTCACGTAACTTAGTTCATTGACAACCCAGCTTTATGCATGGTCATAAGGTTTTGGTGTGACAGCACCTTATTTACTACTTCAAGTTACCACCTCCTTATGTGAGGATATCCCCTGCGTTTCTATGGGTGTTGGGATATGCTTATCTACAAAGATTTTATGATTGTCCCAATTGATTGTGCTCAAAAAATATAGGGACTTAGCAGTAGGTGTTTGTTGTGTATTCATTAACAGCGAAGCCAAATTGAGCACTCTCACTGTATTTGGTTGAAATTCCTAACTTTTTTTTCTGTACTAGACTAAAAGTCTGCAGGCATCCTATGAATATGATTTTTTTTTTCTTCCAGGCAAGTTCGACTAGGATATAACATAAAGCGTTTGTTTATGGCCGTTGTGGTGCTGGTGTGAAGTATTTGTTTGCTGGGCTCCACTTGACGGAAAAGATTCTACAAGCAGAGAGCACGTGACTGGTTTTCCATCTCTTCATATATAATACCAATGCAATCAGGTCCAACAGCGGGGCAGCCCACTCATACCTCATCATTATAGGGTTCCATTTTTTGCCATAAGTCAAACTGCAGAACAAATAACAGTGGATGCCCTTTGTTTACCAAATAGCATTTCACCAGAATCCATTGCTTCACTGATCAATGAGAACGGATACAAAGAGCAAAATCTAACAGTTTCTCTTCAATTCAGGCAATTTTTTAATATTTCTACACTTTTGTCCTTTCAAGGGATCTTTGACAGGGGACATTTTTAAGGGTACAACCTACCACCGATGGATCTTACCTATTAAGGTACATCCATTGGTTCCTTTATCTATAGAAGGATGGCTCTTTTTAATGGGCTAATCCTTTAGGTCCCCCAAACCTTTTAGAATTTTTACTGCCCATAATAGCAAATTTACTATCGAAGCTACTGGGCATGGGAGTAGCTTGAGCTGAGTCTGACACATTGTTGCTACCTGCGCGCCAGTAGGCTCTTGTATCCGCCTACCAATACCATCTCAGTCACGCGCCAGCTATTCAAGAAGTGCTGCAATGTACTCGCAACAAGTCAGATTCTGCGCAGTTCCCAAAAGTCTTTTAGCCTCACTCAGCTCTGGCAACGCCGCGCCCAGTAGCCTCTTGCCTCTTTTTAAATGTACAGATTAGGGCCATTAAAAATTATAAAAGATGTGGGGCTAAAGGATTAAAAAGGGTATACACTATAGATTAGAGCATGATTTTCAAACCTGTGTGCCGCGGCAACACTAGTGTGCCGCGACACACGGTTGAGGTGGTGCTCGCGGGGAAAGTTTCCCCAAACTAAGCTGCCGCCGGTGGTTCGAGCTGCTGGCCCGCCGCGCCCACCGTATTTCTGGCCCATACCTTACCTCCAAACCCCCCGCGTCGGCGATCCGCCCATCTTCTGTAGCTTTCAGCACCTGTACCGCGCGGTAGCACCCGGCACGGGACTGACGCGACCTACGTCAGGTCGTCGTAAAAAGGTTCCCCCACGTGACCAGAGGCGCGCGTGCAGGAGCTACGAGGTGATCGATCGCCATTAGGAGTGAAGGTACGCGGAAAAGACATCAAGGTAAGTATATAGGGTTATATTTGTAATAGGGAAGCAGCTAGTGTTTTTTTTTTATAGTAAAGGTAGGCTGGGGCTTTTTATTTGTTAAGGGAGGGCCTTTAGGGCCTTTTGGTAATCAGAATGGAAGGAAGGCTGTGAAGATCATTATGGATAAGGCATTATCCTGAAAACACTTAGGCTTAACACCCTTCAGGCAGAGAAAAAAGACATTATCCCCACTCTCATAACTTGCAAGCTCATAGAATGAACTTAATTAGCAGAGTTGAAATTGCATAAGAACAGATCAAAATTAGAGAAAAACACACAATTGTGTAACTGTAAATGAGATAATTTTAAAAAGAACACTGAGCAAAAAACTTAGCGACACCTTTCAGATACCGGTAATCTTGGTTGTTAATCTGGTATTGGTGCTCTAATTTCCTTAATTATCAGAACAAACCCTATTTCTGGCAGCCTAACTTTACAGTGTTCAATGACCTAAGCAGAAGAAATAGTGAGCCATTGCCAAAAGTTACTGGAACAACCTCTGCCATGGAACAGAGAAGTTGGTAATTCCAAGTCGGTGATTTCTAAAATATTGCTACTTTACAAACATGTCAAGGCACCCCAAGGATCCACAAAGAGGCATTCCGGGAAGGCCTATTATTTTTGCATTGCACCTTGATGGAAAGAAGTATCTCAGGTTGGGTGGAAAATCTCTTTAAACACCTGGTCAGAAGTACTCCTAGTAGATCCAGGACACTACTGACCTTTAAATAAAGTAAGACGTTGGCCCACTTCTGACGCGTTTACAATTCTGGCCACCATGAATGTGGAACCTCTCTACACTAACATTCCACAAAAGATGGAAATAGCAGCATGTCAGCAACACATGCAGAAAGCAGAAACTACAATAGAACTGGTCACAGAACAATTTGTGCTCACCCACAACTATTTCTCATTTGCAGAGGATCTGTACCTTCAGTGTATGGTAACATCAATGAGTTCAATATATGCAAAATATACAAATAGAACCAGGTACGCTGTTGGTCACAATAGACGTCGAGTCCCTGAAAAAAGAAGAGAATGATTGAGGGCCGTGTGGCGGCCGTCTCCGTAACACATTTTTTGAACAAACAAGAGACTCAGACAGAAACCACATTATGTCATCTGGACTTATGTCCTTGGTGCTCAACCACAACTATTTTGTATTTGACAGTACATTCTACAGGCAGATCTCGGGCACTGCGATGGGCGCAGGTGTGCCCCATCCTACGCCAAACATTTTTGGGTTGGGGGGGGAGGAGGACACCTGTGCCCGTCCAGGGCCTATAAAGAAATGTGATCAAGTGACCGATTTTAGAGACGTGGTGGTACTATGGAAGGGAACAGAAGAACAGTTTGCCAGCCAATTAATAAAGGAAAGGAAATTCAAATCAACACAATAATATCCAACTTACCCCACAGATATCCACAAGGGAAATGACTTTTGGACCTACGACTGAGGATACAAGGGGACAAAATTGAAACCACATTATATCGGAAAAAAACGGCCACAAACAACATTCTCCATTACTCAAGTTTTCATCCAAAACATCTCAAAGATTGTATACCGGTGGGACAATTCTTGAGACTTAGACGTAACTGCAGCAGTGAAGAAGAATTCAAAAGTCATGCGAAGGATCTGACACAAAGATTACGGGACAGAGGATATCCAAAAAAAGTGATCTCAAAAGCATATATACGAGCTAAAAACTGTAACAGAAATGAAATCCTACATCCAAAGAAGAAAAACAGAACCAATGAGAGAAAATTGCGTCTAATAACGAATTATAATAACCAGTGGAATGAAGTCCATACAATAATGAGAAAAATTGGAACATCTTACTATGCGAACCCAAACTTGTTTCCCACATTGACACAAAACCAACAATAAACAGCAAAGGAGGGCAAAGAACTTAAAGGACCAGATAATAAAAGCCACTTCACAAGGCCATCACAAAGAACAACCAAGGGGGTACAGATTAAAAGGAAGTAGGGTGTGGCAAAAGGAAACATTTGACAGAGTACATGGCAGGGCGATCCAATAGCAGGGAATCCCGTGATGCACACAAGGTATTTAACCCCGATAATGGATATGCTGCTTACCCCTAATGAAGGCACACAGAGGATGGGATTACGCGTGGGGCAGTCAGCCCCCCCCCCCCCCCTGATCTGACCATATCGGGTAAGTTACATGGCTGAAGTGATTTGTATTGAAATGTGACCATTCTATGTTCTTGTTATTTAGGGGGTTATAACTATTTTGTATTTACATAGATTGCAGAGGGGAGTGAGTATACCGTTAGCATGTATCAGGGGGCATCTGGTGGCTCCCATCTTTTTGATGGGTGTCTGTCATGTTTTAATTGTTTTTAATGCGTATCAATAAAAATATTTTTTTTAATTTATATAGTATTGGAATGTAGGCTTTATAACACCAGAACCCAGTCTTTTGCGTGGTATGGGTTCAATATGTGCACACCAGTATGCCAATCTTTTTATGGCTGAACTGGAAGGTGCTTACTTATCCACATGCACCACAAAACCCATGAATCCATCAATCTGAAACTAAGCTATTTAGATAAGGAGAAACACTTTCTGGATACCACAATACAAATTAAAAACAGCCACTTAACCCCAACAATATTCCATAAACCAACAGACAGAACAGCCTACCTGAGAAATAACAGCTTCTTTCCCAAACATACCAGACAATCTATCATATATAGCCAGGCTATACACTACGATCGTATCTGTTCAGACAAGAAAGATCTAGAAAAACACCTCCTGGAGCTCAGGTCTGAATTTCTTCAGTTGGGCTACAGACCAAAAGTGACTGACAACCAAATAATAAAAGCAGTAACCCATCAACAGAGACCATTATTTACTCACATTTATAAGGAGGAGCCAACGAAGCCAGTGTACCCCTGTAGTCAATTACAGTCCACAATGGAAAAACTCCAAACATTTGCCATAAAGAATACAAGATAAAAGAAAGAAAGATTCCCAGTCCATCCACTATTATCCTTTCCGGCAACCATAAAAACCTGAACCCAACTTGTTGTCCAGAGTGCCCTGAGACCTCCATCAGAAAATGGTACTTCACCCTGCCTGCAAAACAAGTGCAAAACGTGCCTGCACATTCCCACATGTGACCTGTACCTCAATCACATAAGATGAAGAGGACGTTTTCCTGCAGGTCTTCTTATGTAGTCTATTATTTAATTAGCTTATTAATTAAAATATAACCAAATTTACATACTAGCTAGCCCTCTTTAGGACTTCCAAGGCAACACAGATTTTATGTACAAACTGCCCTAAGACAGAAAAAGTTTTAACGGTCAGGCCTAAAAGTTAACTTTTATTTGTGTTCATTTAATGAAATCTCTATTATTAGATTCATGATTCACTCATCCCGATGATGTTATGAAGTGAACACTAAATAAATGTTAGTTTTAAGCCTGACTGATAAGCTTTTCTGTCTGTAGGACAGTTGGAAATAAATAAATCTATTAATATATAGACATATTACCCCTTACCAAACTAGTAATAAAAAAAGTGTTACCAAATCAGAGTTACATGAACAGATAAAAGTCATACCGATCGTTCAAGCCAAGTGTCAGTACATAAATGGCAACCAGAACCAGTTCAGTAAATAAATGAGAGCACCAGAATGCAGTAAGTACATAAAAATAGTACCAAATATACAAATACTTGCATCTCTTATCAAAAAAAACGTGTGAACTGCACTATTGCACATATTTCTTTTGTTCTTGTGCGGAACAAAGCGGCGCAGACACATTAAAATGTGGGCTCATTGAGGGAGTTGGGTGCAGAATTGTGAGCCAGCACTTACTGTAATTGATGACATAGATTTTCAGGTCTTCTTTTCTCCTTCTACCTGGCTGCCATTTCAGCTCTGTCATCCACAACTCCTCTCTGCAGATGAAGCAACACAAAAATGTAAGGTTCCCCACTTCATCATCAGCTTCATCATCAGCTTCTCTATCTTCCTATCACAAACGTCATACAGGCGGTCCCCTGACACTCGACTACATATGACCCCTAGTTACAAACGGAATATTGGTGATTTATTGTACTTTAGTCCTAGGCTACAATGATAGCATGTAAAAGTTACAAATGTGTCTGTAATGAAGCTTTTGGTTAATATGATTCTTATGACAACCCAACATTTTTACAAATGCAATTGTCACAGAGACCAAAAAAGTTTCTGGCTGGGGTTACAATATAAAATATACAGTCGACTACATAACTAACTAAACAACACAGATCCATGTTGTATGTATGCCTGTCTGTTCTGCTGTTCCCCTACAGATCATTTTATTATGTCCCCACAGTAACCAATATAGTAACATTCCCTCACAGTCGCCACATGTAAAGATTATCCCATACAGTAGCCAATAGATCAAGTGCCCCTCACAGTAGCCTGTAGTATCCAATAGACACAGTGGCCTGCCCCAAAAGTAATGAACCCAGTAGCCAGTAGTAGTGCCCCAGTTGCCAGTAGTATGTCCCCAGTTTCCAGTAGTGGTGTCCCCAGTAGGCAGTAGTAATGGTCCCAGTAACCAGTAGTGGTGTGTCCCCGGTAGCTAGAAGTAATGCCCCTAGTATTGATAGAGTCCAATGTGGACAGATTTTTTTTTAAAGTTTATACTTAACCTTTCCATTGCTAACCACCCTTTTCTCCGCTGTGCGGCGCCGTGGTGATTATATCATTGGGTGGCTCACGCGGGTCGCATTACAGGTCAAAGCTGTTGAAGCCTCATCCTGTTGTAGCAGGGACTGGTGCAGATGGATGCAAAAAATTACCTTGCCTGCACATGTGGGGAGGCCAGAGTTTAATCTATAGGCCTGCTGTATCCTGTGAGATGGGAATGCAGAGCTGGGAAAAACAAGCTCCTCTACCTGCAGCCTCAAGTAGCGAGGGAGCACACCGCTTGGTCATGCTACACACTGAAGTCTCACAATAAGGTGACAGGTGGTTGAGACTTGAACAATATGACATGTTTGTACACTCCATGATACATAAATGTATACATAAAAGGTTGTGACAGAAGAAACACAGCTCAAATATGCAGGCATTTCAAGGCTAAAGATGGTGAATTTGAAAACATGGGCTAAATTGAAGTTAGCACAAGAGTGCAATGGCTTAAGGATCAGAACATGCTATGTCCTTGAAGAAAGGCAGAATAATCTGATCTACACAAAGAGGAATTATGCAAAAAATGTTTGTTAAGGGGTTATCCGGTTTAAAAATACTGGGGCGGGCTGGGAGGGTTTTAAAAAAATAAACATGTACTACCTCGTCCGGCGCCGCCGAGTCCCGCGTGCGGCCTTTTTCTCTGGCGACGGTTTCATTACAAGGGCGCCGGAAGCTCCCATTCGACACCACATCCCAGCGCTTACAACCTGAGAGAATAGGGAAGGATGGGAGGAGACCTGCCATCGTGGAGCGTAAAGTCCCTGTGTGTGGCTTCGTTCCTGTAACAAACAGGGGCACGGATCGAAGGGACCGCGGCGCGACAACGGCGGCGCCATAGGAGTTAAGTACAAGTTTATTATGTTTAAACTAGCCCACCCCAGGCCGGCCCTCATAATTTTTAAAACCCGGATAACCCCTTTAATGTTGTTGAAAAGGATCACAACACTTTGCACTGCAAAGTACAAAATTCCCTCAGTCTATAAGAATAGAAAAGTGTTTTTGGTTACTGTAGGCAGGACGTAAGTGCAATATCCCAAAGTAGGAACTGTTGACCTAGAGGGTGGCTGATCTAAGTGAAAAAAAAAACCACAGTATTTTCAAGGGTGAGCATTTATGTGGCAGGGTAGCTGCCACTACAGTACATTTATGTATAAAATGAGTATGTCGACATGGAAAGCTGGATGTGAAAAGCTGAACAACCATGAGGAGTAATTAGCACCAGCTGAAAGAGCTGCATTAATACCTGGTACAGACTTCCCAGTAGCTCCACCCGGGAAGAGACTAGTCCAGCCAAAGGGCTGTGGCTTTCGTGGGACTGTTGGAATTTCTGGTGTCGTGGCCTGGCACCTGGTGTGGTAGGGGGGAACCTTTGTCTAATTGTGCGGGAGAGGCTAGGATTTATTTTTGCCAGTTTTGTTTTTTTGAATCCTGCTAAATTAAACTAGATGGGAGTCAGTTATACAAAATCACTGGATGCAGTTAGTTACTTGTACTGGTGAATGTGTTGGTCACCACAGGAGACGACCTATCCCTTACAAAAAATATGTAGTATTATATCTACTTGATAGACTTTGCTGTCACTTGTCCTGTGATCATGATGCCTTCTTTCTAAGCCTCTTGAACTGTGAAGCTACTGCGGTGATATGCGATAATATCGCTACTTACCAGCTTTTGGTTTTGTAGCTCGTTGGCAGTTTTTGTAGCTCTGATGACTGGCTGCAGTGGAGAAACAGCGTTTTGTATATTTGACATTATGTAAATGAAATTTTAAGAGCTTTACATGTTAAAATGACAATTTGAAATCCATCCCAGAGGCTCAATAGTCTTTGTTCGGCACACAGAACACCTTATATACTACAATGACACTAGCCTCCAGGACATAACTCTTGTCAGTTTGCTATATATCTAGCAGAGGTAATCCTACGTGTGGGAATAATCAAAGAAATTGTAATGAGAAATAGAGTGGTTGAAAGTTAGTGCCGACTCCTTTTAAATTTGTACTTTTGTTTCATTGCAGCCAATGGTAAGATCAAAAATGTTTTTTTGCTCATTAATGTTACACTCTGCATCCCCCAAAAAACAGAATGTAATATTTTGCTTATTTTTAAACAATAAAACGGAATTATCTAATGGGCATAACTATAAGACCCTTTGTTCAGTATTGAGTAGAAGCTCCTTTTGAGCTGATAGCCATGAGTCTTCTTGGGAAGAGTACAACAAGTTTCTCACACCTGGATTGGGGATCCTCTGCCATCTTCCTTGCAGATCCTCTCTCCGTTTCCCTCAGCTTGGATGTGAATGTTGGTGGAAGCCATTTTCAAATCTTCTAGATATGCTCTAGATCTGGGTTAGCATATCTAACGCGGTGAATAGCTCATGTCTCTGGGAAGGTGAAACATAAAAGGTTTTTCATCAGATACTCTTTACGTATGGCTGCATTCATTTTCCTTCAAATTGCAAAACAAGTCCTCCTGTTCCGGCAGCTGAAAAACCACCCCCTTACCATGATGGTGTCCCTTCCTTGTGTCAAGTATTGGGATTGTTTTCCAGGTGCCTGGTTTTCTCACACATACCGCTTAGAATTAACACCAAATAGTATACTTTTTGTCTCTCAAACAAGAGGAATTATTTATCGTAGTCTTGGAGTCCTTCATGTTTTGTTCTGCAAACTGTATGCAGGCTTTCATACGCTTGCACTAAGGAAAAACACTCGGCCATAAAGCTACGACTGGTGGAGGGCTTCAGCAGTGGTAGTTGACTTGTGGAACTTTCTCCCATCTCCCTACTGCATCTCTGGAGCTCAGCCACAAGTGATCTTGGTGTTCTCTTTACCGCTCCTACAAGGCTTCTTCTCCATGATACTTAGATTTACTGGAAAGCCAGGTCGAGGAAGAGTGTAGTTCATCCACAACTTAATCATTTAAGGATTATGGAGCTACTGTGATCTTAGAAACCTTGAGTGCTGCAGATGTTCTTTTATTAACCTTGGCCATATTTGTGCCTTGCTACAATCTGTCTTTAAACTCATGGGCAATTCCTGAGACCCGATGATTCATACGTGCTCTGAAATGTGACATGATGTCTATAGAGAAAGGTGTGTGTGCCTGGTCTAATCCAAGGTCCAATCAGTTTAATTAAACACGCTGGACTCCACATGAAAGGAAGTAGAGACCATCTCAAGGAGGATCAGGAAGGAACTGGACAGCATGTTGAATTAAAATATGAATGTCATAGTAAAGGGTCTGAATACTTATGACCATGTGATATTTAAGACCCAAGGCTGTCTCTTTTTAAAGGATGTATTACAATGTGTGATTTGCCCATTGATGTATAAATCCTCACTGTAGTATGGTAGTATATGGCAGGATCAATCACACAACCTAGGGTCTTAAAAACAGTAAAAAATAAAATAAAAAATTAAAATTAAATTTAAAAAAAACTAAAAACTCAAATCATAAACATGTTTGGTATTGCTGCATCCCAAAATGTCTGATCTAACAAAATATAATAGCTGTTATTCCGGACGTTTAATCCTGTAACCGAAAATAGCGTCCAAAGATGAAAATGACACTATTTGCCATTTTGCTAAACATAAAAAATTCTATAAAAAGTGATCCAAAGGCTGTACAGTCCTAGGTTTCACCGTTCTCAGCTTATTCCTGGGCGTTTGTGTGGACGTCCAATATTATCAACAGTTCTTTGAACTTTTCTCTCAAATTGTCACCATAAGAAGATCTATTGCAGATTTCAGAGCAAGGCTAGATAGAATGCAGAGCCGCTATTATTCACTCTCTATTTTCTGATCTTTTATTCTTCGTTCTGGTGTTCAGCCCCCCCCAACGCGCGTTCAACCCGCTGGTCTTTCTCAAGGGTCCTAAAAAAGGTAGCATTGAAAATGTCTCCAAAGTCACAAAAAATGACACCTCACACAGCTCCCAAAACTGAAGTATGAACCAAATTAGTAACGCCAGGAATTAGCGACAGCAACATGAAGATTTTGCAATGTTTGTTTTCATTAATTACGGAAATGTAAAAATAAATATAAAACATAGATATAGATATATATATGCATTGGTATCCTCGTGATGGGTACCGACCAAAAGAATGAAGTAGATATGTCATTTGGATGCCTCAGTGAAGACCGTAAATCCAAGTCACAGATAGTGGCACCATATGCATTTTTTTCGCCAATTTTACTACAATTGGATTATTTTCCGCTCTAATGGCATGGAATATTAAATACTGTCACTTATGAATTGCATTTTTTACACAGAAAACAAGCCCTCATACAGCTCTTTACATGAAAAAATAAAAAAGTAGGGATTTTTTTTTTGAAGGTGGGTTGCAGTGAAATTTTTATACAAAAGAACTTTTAATCTTAACATTACCTGCAATTGAAAACAAAGAGTGAAAAATGGAAGACTTCTGTACCCCACTGTATGCCGCTGGTTGATGTTATAAAAGGGGGCCCTTAGTTCAAAAGGTGGACAGCTGAGCAAAGTTGAAGACACAACTAGCAAAGATTCTTGGAGTAGAGATGAGCGAGCCACTAAACTGCTCGAGTGCTGTTTTGAGACGAACTGTCCTGTGCTCGAGTGCTCGTCTCGAATACGAGCCCCATTGAAGTCAATGGGAGACTCGGCATTTTTCAAAAGGGGACCTGGTTCGGGAATAAAATGTGTTATTTTAATTGTAAAGAATGTCTTTGATAAGTTAGCAGGTGTATCAAAATCTGCAATCTTATTCTTTCACTGTTCCGCACGTATAATTATCTCCGACAATGTTAGCAGATGGGAAAGAACAGTGAGAATAGAATAAAAACAGTGAACACAGTGAACACAGGAGATCATGTAAGTGAAAACAAGTGAAAAAAACAGAGAAGAATTAGATTGAAGATGTTCGGTGGGGAGAATAAGCGGGGATGGTTGCAAACAAAAAAAATAGCATGTGAAGAACAATATATAGTGTTGTGTGTGAATAATAAATTGCAGAGGTTTCCATACCGCAACCCTCTATGTCCTTCCCTCCTCTCCTGGTGAACCCCTCTTATAACTTGTCCTGTAAATCTCGGATCTGCAACTTTCTCTCTGAGATTTCAGCAATGTTGAGGACTCGGGACTTCTCTTGTTGAGAACCCCATTCACGATGTCTCTTGTCCTGGTGCTGATCTCCTGGAATGCGCTGTCCCGGGATCGCTCTCTTCGTCCACTGAAGTCTCCCGATTCTCTGCCCTTCCCGATTTATCTGCCCTTCCTATGTCTCTGTCCTGTTCCCGATCTCTCTGTGCTGCTCCCCGAGTCTCTGCCCTCCCCAATGTCTCTGTCCGGTTCCCGATCTCTTGTGCTGCTCCCCGATTGTCTCGCCCTCCCCGAAGTCTCTGCCCTGTTACCCTGATTTCTCTGTCTTCCTCCGATGTCTATGTTATGATTCCCGATGTCCACTGTAATCCCATGGTCTCTGTGCTGCTCCCCGATCTCTCTGTCTGCTCCCGATGTCTTGCCTCCCCAATGTTTCTGTCTGTTCCCCGATCTCTCTTTGCTGCTCCCCGATGTCTCTGCCCTTCCCGATGGCTCTTCCTCTGCCCTGATTCTCTGTTTCTCCCCGAGTCTATGTTCTGTTTCCCGAGTCTTGTCCTCCTTAGGTCTCTGTGCTGCTCCCCGACTCTCTGTCCTGCTCACGATGTCTCTGTCCTGCTTCCCCGATGTGTTGTCTAGTCCTGCTCACCGATTCTCTGTGCTGCTCACCGATGTCTCTGGCTTCCCCCAATGTCTCTGTCCTGTTACCGAGTCTCTGTCCTGCTCCCCGATGTCCTGGCCCGCTCCCGACCTTCTTCTGTCCATGCTCCCTGATGTCTCTGTTCCTGCTCCCCGATGTCTTCTGTCTCCTGCTCCCCAATGTCTCTGTGCTGCTCCTGATGTCTCTGTGTTGCTGCCTCCCCGGTTTGTTCTCTGTGCGGCTCCGATGTGTCTGTTCCTGCTCCGATGTCTCTGTGCTGCCTCCCCAATGCTCTCTGGCCTGCTCCCCGATTGTCTCTGTCTGCTCCCCGATGTCTCTGTGCTGCTCCCCGATGGTCTACGTCCTGTTCCCCGATGTCCTGTCCTCTCACTGGTTATAAGGGTTCTTCACACATATATATTGTCTTCACGATGCTTTTTGTGAGCACTGTTCCGCGTGGCTCTCCCGACAAGTAGCGAGTTGCCGAACATCTGTAATCTATCTTCACTGTGTTTTCACTGTGTTTTTCACTTAAAGGATCCTGTGTTCACTGTGTCATGTTTTTATTTATCTTAGGTTCTTCACATGTGTTTTTTTTACTTTAAATGCTCGATCTCGAAGCGGGGAAAACACGTCCGAGCAATGAGCTCTTTCGAGTATGCTAATACTAGAACAAAGCATCCAAGCTAGGACGAGGTATACTCGCTCATTCTCTTTCTGATATTGTGAGTTTATAAAGAGAAGTGCTCTAAGGACCTCAGGTTTGTTGTTGGCCTTCTAGGTTATTTTAAATAACAGTGAAATGGTGATCTGGCTTTTACCCATGTAAAAAGAGAAAAGAAAATTAAATGTTTAACATCTTTATCTTATCTGGCAAGTGTTACTGGAAATATATTCTTGGAAAGATGGAAATACTGTATATGGTATAAAAATTGATCCTATAGTGCAGGACCCGACTGTATAAGTACTACTAGAATTTCCAGCATCATTCAGCAATATCTTTAAAGGCGCTGTTAAAGAATAGTGCGAGGTTCAGCATCAGCCAGCAAATCTTAAAGGGGCAGTTTTTCAGATTCGGTAATATTAAGGGTGCTTTTGCATTGTTCAATAATCTGGGATAATACCTTGGACGATGCACCTTACCTACTGCACTACGAACAAGAAGGGCTAGGCAGGTGGGGGCCAGTAACAGAGATGAAACTGGGATACAACGGCATGCACACATTTAAACGTAGTAAAAAAGACAGGCGCCACGAAGGCGTATCTTAATCACAGTCTTAGACCTCTCCTGTTTTATCACAAAAGCTTAGTGCAATGCTTAATGAAAAGTTATATAGCTAGCACAGTTAAAAAATTATCTCCATCAAGTTCAACCAAGGAAGGGAAGGGAGGATAGGGAACGGAAGGAATGTAAGGGAACACCATTCTATATTATAACATAACCATTAATTTTATTTTGATGTAAAAAGGCATCTAGACCTTTTTTAAAGCTTTCTGTCCGTACAGTGACCAGCGCCTGAGGCAGATTCCACAGAGTCACAGTTCTAACAGTAAAGAAGCTTTGTTGCCTCTGGTGATTCAAACTTTTTTTTATCAGACAGAGAAAGAAGGGCCCCCTTGTCTTTTGAGGCATTTAGCCGGAACAACTTCCCATATTTTTGTACGAACCTTTTTTATATTTACAAAAAATAATCATGTCCCCCCTTAGTGATCTCTTGTCTGAACTAAATAAATCTAATTCTTTTAATCCCTTCACGATCGCCAAAAGTAAATATAAATCAGCTGTTCATGAAATGAAGAGTAATACAGCTGACACCTGCCAGGAGCTTCTGCGGTCAGTGCTAGCACCGATTGTGGCAGTTAATTGTTAGGGTGCCTGTGGAACACCCTCTTGATTTAATCAAACACAGGCACAATCAGCTGGGAGCTTATTAAACGTTTTTTTTTATAGTATTTCTATATTATAGTCTGTCAGAGACAGACTGTAATATAGAAGCAGCATAACCCAAGAGTGTTGAAATAAGAGTAAAAAATTATTTTAAAAAATCTAAAAAAAAAAAGTAAAAATTCAAACCACTCCCCTTCCTCTAGAACAGATATAAAAATAAATAAACAAGTATTATCATAAACATTGTCCAGATCGGAGTTAGTGGATCCTCTGAACCACTGGGACCACAAGCCGACACCTGCGACCAGAATGTAAGTGGCAGCCGGTCTTGACCAGAGCCCCGAGAAAAGGCAAGGGGGTAGAGACGGAAGGAAGTCATGGCGGAAAAACAGGGAAAGGCAAAAGATTGGGAAGGGGAAGACGGGGGAAGAGAAAGGGAGAGGGTAAGGAAGGGGGGTAATATCTTGTGAGGGGGGAAAGAAGTGAGGTGCAGGATGGGGACGCATGGGATCAGAGTCGTGGATGTAACAATAGGTCAAAGCGTGCAGCGGAGGAGTGTAATCAAGAACGGAACCGGGGTCACAACGTAAATCACAAGGCATCACAGGGCATCAGACAAAGCTTTCTGTAAGCCACAAAGCATGAAGATCTGGCAGGGTTTTTGTATGAGAGAGGCAGGTTTAAATAGCCTTCTGTGAAATTTTCTAAAGCCGGTGCACTCGCGCACTAGGAGACAGGGACACACGAGCTGCAGGCGGGGATCCAGAGCACAGACGGGTGCGCAGTGCAGACGTCGTGCCAGTGGGCACTGAGGGGCATGGGTGAGCCTGTAACCCGCAATATCACCGTGCCCTCAAAACATGTGATCTATTAAAATCTAAAAACAATTATTCCTGGCAATGAACCCTATAACAGAAAATGGAGCCACAATGTTCAAATCAACACTTTTTCCTCCTTTTGCCACCAATACAAATTTGAATTAAAAGTGATCTTTTTGATTGTACAGTTTTTCAAAAAGGTATCAATAAAAAGGTCACCCCATCCTGCAAACAATGTCACCTTTCACAGCTCTGTACACTGAAGTATGAAACATGCCGGCAAAACAAGGCATTTCTTTTTAATTCAAGTTATGATTTTTTAAACAAGGTATGAGACATAGCTAAACTAGATAAAGTTGTCCAAAAAATTAAGGAAGTGTGTCATCTAATCACACAATGAAAGCCATAAAAAATAAAGCGCATTGAATATGGCACAAAATGTTGTGTTTTACCAAATTCCACCTTCTTGGGATATTTTTTTCCAGCTTTCCGCTATATGGCACCAGAATATAAATGATTGCCATGATAAAATAAAATTGCTCCCATTATACAAGCATTTATAGCTTTGTAACACAAAAAATAACAATGTTACGGCTTGTGGTAGGAGAGAGTCAAATACAGAAACACAAAAAAAACTTGGGTACTTGCAGGTTAATTTGTACCCTCCAAGCTCTTAGGACATCCTTTTATAGATGGCCAAACCAATGCCGATACAATGGTGAATATACATCCCTACTCTGAGAGGTTATACCATTCTGATACATGACAAGATCAGACTGGCTTTAGAGGCAAGTGATTGACATGACATGCTGGTATATAATCTGTGATCTACTAGTTCCACCGAAGGTCTACAAAAATGTGTGTAGATAAATAAATTTATGGAGATCCCCACGTGGACAGTTATCAAATAGATTTTTCTACAAACACTAAGAATATTAGTGCGTTTGCTATGTAAACAATGTGTAGTTAAGGTTATACAAATATTTATAAATCTTACATATATTGACGATTGGTTATGGAAAAATGAGTCATTGATTTCGCTTTTGCTATACTTGCATATTAATAAGACAATATGTCAGAAATGTTTTCACACAAATTCCATACAGTTATGTTAGTCCTACAAAGGCAGATTAATTATTTGACGGGGGTCTGTATATGTGAAGCGATGTACTCAGATATGTGTTTTTCAGTGTGGGAACAGTGACAAAATGCAAGCATTTGATTACCCGTATTTTTAAAACATTGGTTGGATTGTACAGGCATCTCATTTTCTTCATCCACATTGATTATCCAACGCCTTTAGTTAATTGACCGAAAATTCCTGTTTGCGTGACACTTGACATATAAATATTCAGCTAGCCTTTCCATGCATGGGGATGAATGGAGCAAACTTTAATTTCTGTACCTTTTCAGTAATCACATGTGACTATCTGCTTTTTCTCCTGTTTAACTTGTACTTATTCCTACATGTACTCTGATGTGGTCCCAATGGGAAGAAACCGTTACTTCTTGGACAGAAAACCTTGACCCTGGGGTCTTTAAGACAGCCGCAGAATAAAATTTCTGCTTTGTCAATTAGACATAGAATGAGTAAGTTAGAAAAGTGAATGGATGGCACTACAATCAACATAAGCTATCATACATTGTCAGCTACTGCCTGCAATAAGCTCAGACAGATCAAAAGCAAGCAGTAGATTTCTCTCCAGGGGCCGTGTTCTGATTCCCTTTCAGTGTCTCGTTCATCCGTCTTACACTGTCAATCGTGTACCTTCCACATAGCGTTATTACCTAGTGTCAGGGCAAGAATCTCACATAAACACCTAATGATAATCAGCAATTTTGTAGAGAAGCCTAAAAATTCAGTGGATACTAAGGATTTGGAATGCATTAATTTTAAGAATAATAATGAAGAAACAAGAAGACTCAATGGGTGCTTACATGTGGGTTTGTGAAAGTGCCTGGTGGCAGATAATGGGGTATTGATTGGACATACCCTTTCTATGTAAATGATTGAAAAACAAAAAAACGTACAACGGTTAGTAAAGAATCCCCAAAAAGTTACAACAACAGTTAATCAAGTTTAATACAGAAAGGAAATCATGCTCTAGTTGATAGTCTTTATATAACCCATTTAGCGCCTTTTGTCCTTTTTCCCAACTGCCACACCGCTTATACACACAGAGGGGCCCAAGACTACAATTAATTCTCATAATAAATACAGAATTCCTTTAACAGGGGGGCAATAAGTAGTAAATCCCAGACTGATTTTGCAAAGTTTTCCCAACTACAAAAAAATTGGAGAGGTCTTTAATTTTTATTGTATGTACATTTCAACTGTGTGAGACAGAATCTAAATGAAATTAGAATTTTACATTACATAAATATTTAATCCCCACCCAAAAATAAGTATTTGTATCTCTCAGTGATGGTTCTTCTTTTAAGAAATACCTCCCACTCTTTACCTATATTAAATGTACCTGTTGACCATTTTCCTATATAAAAGGACATGAGTCCACACATTCAATCTAATCAAATTACAACCTTTCACCATAGGCAAAACCAAAGAGCGGTCTAAGGACCACAGGGACAAAATTGTGGACCTGCATGGGATGGGCAACCGGACAAAGGCAAGAAGCTTTGCGAGAAGACAAACAACGGTGGCAGAATTATTTAGAGAATGGGAAGAAAAAAGCTGGACCGTCAATCTTCTTAGTCTGGAGCTCCAGCAAGACTTCAACTTGGTGGTAAGGATGATTCTGGGAAAAATTTCAGGAAATCAGCCCAGAACATACATGGAGGACCTGGTAAACGACAAGCTGGGAAAACAAGTTTCAAAGATAGTTAGTACACACATCCTGGATAAAATCTTGCAAGGTTTGCAAGGTCTCCCTGCTATCGCCACCACAGACCAAGCCTGTTTAGTGTTTGAAGTTTCCACGACCATCCAGATGATCCAGTTGAGGCATGGGTGAAGGTCAGGTGGTCAGATTGATGAAACCAAAATAGAACAGTTATTTCAAACTCCACTTGCTGGGTTTGGGGGAAGATAAGGAATAATTACAACCCTAAGAAAACAATCCCAAACAGGAAGCTGGGGTTGGAAAAATCATATTTGTGCGGGGGTGGTTTCCTGCAAAGGATTTATCGGAAGACTGCACATATTGAAGAGGATGGATGGGACCATGTATGGAAAGAGTTTAGAAAAACAAATCTTAGAGGCCATTGGTTGGTCTTCCGTATGACAAGCCAAAACACACATGTAGGGCAGTAAGGAGTCCGCTCTGTAGGAAAAAATTTCAAGGTCCTGGAGAATATCTATACCATCTCAGACCCTGGACCAGCCTTGAAATTTTGGAGGGGAGCTTGAAACTTAATGTTGAACAGCAACATCCTCGTAAACCTATGAAACATCGGGGGAAGATGGTTATGGGAGGGACTGGGCCAAAATCTCTGCTGCAGTGTGTGCAAACATGGTCTAGACAATGCAGGAAATGTATGACCTCTTTAATTTATTTCTGTTCCAAATATATTATGTTTTGTTTTTCTATGGTGTCAGACTTTATTTTAGCAATAAAATGCAAATTAATTATTAAAATAAAAATCAACTATGTGATTTTCGGGATTTTTTTTAGAACTCTGTCTATGGCAGTTGGAAGTGTACCTACAATAATGACATAAATCTCCATTCTCTGTAGGTGGCGACAAATACTTTTTTTATACCTCACTATACATATGCATGGATGACTGAAGTGGTGGTGCTCAGGAGGAGCACTACTACTTTTTACATCTAGGGACACAGCGGGGTTAATTATAAATTTGAGCCAATTTTAAGTCATGTTGTCGTATTGTGTTCACCCATAATTTCATGTAAAAAGGACCATCAGGCTTAAGAGAAAATCATGCCGTTCGGTGTCCAATCATAGGTTAACGGAGTTGCGCATGCAATTGAAACAAAGTCTCAAATTTGAATCCCCTAGTGATGATTACACACTAAAGATAATGGGGCAGATTTACTTACCCGGCCCATTCGCGATTCCAGCGGCGCATTCTCTGCACAGGATTCGGGTTCAGACGGATTTATGAAGGCAGTTCCTCCGCCGTCCACCAGGTTGGGCGCTCTGCGCTTGAAAATCATCTCAACGCGCCGGAATGCACAACCTCGGACCAGGTGAAGGTTAAGCGCTTACCAAGCGACACTTTTTCGGTTTTTAAAGCGTCGGTTTTTCCGAAGACGTCGGGTTTTCGTTCGGCCACGCCCCAAGCAGGAAGGAGAGAGAAAAAGCATGGCGCGAAGAGTGAGCAAAAATCAGATACGAGTTCTTGCGCCCAAAATCCGGAGGCAATTCAAGTACAATCGGCGCCAAAGCGGATAATATTCGGGGTAACACGTCGGGGAAAACGCGAAGTCGGGCCCGTAGCAAATGACCCCCAATGTGTAACCCATTACCTGCAATTTGACTGTTGTTATTGCTGTTTGCTCCTCTCATTGCCTAGGCTATCACTGGAGATTCAGCAGTGGGGTTGGGCACTAGCAGAGGAGACACTTCCTGATTCATCTGTACTATGAGATGATGTGCTGACAATGTTTAGATTATCATGGTACAGATTTAGGCTACACTTCATTTAGTGTCTGGAGTTTCTACTAATATCTAATATAGAGAAAAAAAACAGCTCAGATCAGATGATCTATTGATTCTGCTATTCACAGAATCAATAAAGCACACAGTCAGGTCTGCTATTCCCATTTCCCTTTGGATCAAAATCCTTATCTTGCTGTAGGGTTGTAGTGCAGGTATCCTCTGCTCACTCGGGATAGTGCTCAATGCCCCCTGCTACAGAAGAAGCATGTACTATGAGAGAAATTGGACCAGGCAGGAAACATTGCCCGGCTTTAGTCAGACTGAGTTTAGGTCATAGCCAGGGACAACCAAAATATAAACATCAGGATGATAGAGACAGGTTGGAATTATATCTGTGAAATGCTGTATTTTTGTTAATAACATTGAATTGGGAGAACTTGTTATTTGTTATCCTGAATATATTTAAGAATTTTGTCTTCATGGGAATTCTCCAATAGGGTTTTGGCCACTTACTTGTATACCAATGAATTTTAGCAGTCAGTAGCTACTGGGAATCTGTGGCATTTCAGATACCTGTGTTTCTATAGACAGATCTCAAGCTGTCCCCACACTTCCAAGTATATTGGTGGAACCCCATAATTCTGGGGGATGGCTAATATAGTATGGGGCCTCCTGACTCTCCTCACGCATAGTATATACAAGGGAAAATAGAGATCATGGAATTAAATTACTGACTAGAGGTGTCTGGCATGTCTGTCCCTAGTGAGAACATAGAAGGGTCATTTATCTTTGGATTTTCCTTTTTCTTATTTTTGCACTCTTCTTACATATTTGAATTTTTGCTCAAAAATGTGTAACTTTTCACCGGCCAACAAGTTTGTCGGGAACAATGTGGATGTATGAAAAGTTGCAAATTTTTGCATAAGTGGCTTAAGAAGTCACTATTTTCATCAAATATACACGTCTGACCAGAACTAGAAAATAGAATGATATGAGTAGTTCAAGATAGTGTTACTTTTGTGTAATTTAAAAAAGACACAAGAAACCCACTAATTCAAATGCCAAATAAATCACCCTCTAAGGGCACTTGCACAATCCTGTTGCCGACTGCAGCCACGCCAGAACTGTAATGGTGTATACAGTTCGGCTAGCTGTCGGCCAGCAAACAGGAGTCCTTACATTATTTTTCATATTTTCTCCCCTCCAATGCACATAAGCAGTCTGTGAGATCAGGCCTGTTACACATATGTGTGCAAGAGCCCTAGAATAAAACTGAACAGCCCAAAAAATCAAAATAGATAAGTAAAAATTCTCAGAATAAAGATAAATGACCAAACACTGTACATGGTTATAAGTAGTTTTTATACAAGACATTGAAAAGCGGCATGTCATTAGATTTGTATTTTTATGGTCAAAGCTGCAGTTTAGTAGTGGTAATATCAAAGTACAATAATGCAAGTTATACTTAAGTATAAGCCCAGTTTTTAGCACAAAAAAACCATCCCCGCACAGGTCTGTTCGTGTTTTCTGTCGGCGACCAGCACCAGGCCCTTGAACAGGTCCACGGGGAAGCTACAGGCCTGTGTGATGGCGGTGCACACACTATTATGTCAGCTGACATCAGTGTGCTGACCCGTGCAAGGACTGTGGCCAGCTGCCGACCGAAGCAAAAAGATGACCTGTCGGGGGCAAAAGAAAGGTGAGTACAGAGTTTAATTTTCTGTGCAGGGCATGGGGCGACGGCTATATATTGGGGAGCAGCAGTAGGTGGCTATTATTTTGGGGGCCATCCGCAGGACGAAGTAAATGGCAGAGGCGAATATTAAGGGGGTGGGAACGTGCGAGAGGGGAATTATTAATTGGCAGGATGCCGGCTATAACTGGAGGATCATGTGGAGAATAATAGATTGATATCGTCGCAGCAGAAGGCTCGGAGGAGCAGGCGTTCTTTCCCTAGAGAAGAGATGACAGAACGAGGGAAGGAGGGAGGCGTAGATGAGAAGCGCTGCGGCAAGGGAACGAGCAAGAGAGGACGAGGGGCTAAGGGAGGGCTGTATTTTGGAGGAGTAGGGGACGGACAGGGCTTGATACTGGGGGGGGTCTGTGACCAATGCTTTTTCCCACCTTAATATAAGCGGCACAGGGAAAGCGGAGTGTGGGGCAACAATGGGGGTGGGCGAGTAAAGGAAGGGGGAAGAACTTGGAGTATGAAGTGGGGCGAAGAGGATAATGGAAGAAAGCAGGTAAAGAAAAAGATAAAGGATCAATTAGAAAATGCTTAAATATTCACAATATAAAATATATTGTACTGCAAAAAAAATAAAATCTAAACCAGAATTTACCAACAATGTTTGCTGCAACCGACTTTATCCATTCAGACAGGTTGGAGAACTGCAATGTCTTGAGAAAGGTTTTAAATTTTCCCTGTTTAAATTTATTGTGTGTTAATTTGGATTACCACAACTGTAACCGCTGTCATTTCCTCCAATAAGAGTCATATGCCAATGATTTTCAATTTGAGAGGACAAACATCAGAGCAAATAACGGCTTTTCCTACATAAAGGGGGGACAGAGAAAGACAAGAGAGAAAAACAGGAGCAGGGGGGGAGGGGGAGGGGAGAGGAAACGGAAGGGAAGAAGGGAATTAAAGCGGTGAGAAAGGGAGAATAAAATAGATTAAAGAAAGGGAAAAATAGTAATCACATTTTAAGTTTTTTCAGTTTGTGATAGGGTTTCAGATAAAACTATTGAATTGAAAAGAAAAGCTCTTAAGTGGGGAAAAAGGATAGAAGGGGGATACCATTGGAGGCCCGGAGAATGAACAGAAAGAAAAGCGAAGAATGGGAATTGAGATAAAAGAAGTAAGTTTTATTAAAATATAATTTTGAAGGATTGTTAACACAACTGCTTTATATTGTATGTATAGTGTAAGGGTGTTAATATTACGCCTAGGGGAGAGGTCACAGAGAAGAATGTAAATAGAAGTTTCATCCTAGCCGCTCCAAAGGGCAGGCGGGAAATAAGGGGTGAAAGCTGGTAGTGACACCCGGTGTTTTATGATGGGAAGGCCCAGCTCCAATTATACAAACTTGGGGGGACTGGTATAAGCTCTGCAGGTCACAGGTTGTCCCCGCGATCCTGGGACGGATTGCGGGCCACACCTGCGCCCACTCCATGGCAGGTCTCTGCCCCATATACCAGGATCCAGGGCAACAAGAGGAGGCCAAGGCAGGGAAGTGAATGACGCCCAGTGACAGGGTCCTGAGCAAAAGAAGAAGGAAATAAAAAGGTGCGCTTTAACCCGCACCCCTAAACACGGTCCTTTGGTCTCCGAAAGACGAGTAAGGCAGAGAAACGAGGAGGAGCACTTGACAGGGGACGAGGAGGCAGGAAAGGAAAGAGAAAGAAAGCAAGGGAATAATATGGGTGACTGGCGCTGGCCGGGAATATGACGAGGGTTTCTTCTGGGTGATATTAAACAGGCGGTTTCATTTCAATCACCGCGAGGATCTTCAAGTCTTCCCAAACTTAAGTGGAAAGCATCATGATAATTCGTGAGGGGTGAAGACCAAAACGAACTCCTCTTCCTTCTCTCCTCCGTCATGAGGCTGTACGAAAAGAATCGGTGAATGGGGGTAAGAATAGGATCATCGCCTCTTTTTTTCTGTGCGGAGTGAAAGGGCACAAGAAGGGGTCATTTGAAACGTACACTGTTTCCCGTACAGCGTGTATCATTTCTCCTCATGTGCGCCTCTTGCTCTACTTTTCCCCTTTCCACATACTCCCTATCAGTGTCCAGGTAAATTAATTTGGGGTTCATGAGGTCCGATCATGTGGTCCGTGTCTGCTGGTCTGCATCCATGAGTTCATATCCTGTGGTCCATGGGACGGCTGCCCTAGCGATGTTATAACCAGATGAAGAAGAGTAGAGTCCGTAGTAAAGCCTATAACTCGGTGGTCACGCACAGTCAATAGAGATCAGCTTTAATGGTAGGGTACAGTAACCTCGTTGTAGGAGGGAAGGGATCATGTTGAAGTAAGTATTAGACGAGTGAGAAAAAAGCCGTCCGCAACTAGCCTCTAAAATGGTCATTCAAGGAGAGAGATCACCACGAGCGAGGTAGGAAGGGAAGAAGGAGGGGACGAAAGAGACGGGGGAGGAGAGAGCAAAGGGGGGAGGGATAAAGAATGGGAAAGGAAGACCAAGGAAAGAGAGAGGGTGGAAGGATGAGGGTAGAGATCGAAGAAGGCGAAAAGAGGGTAGGGACATGTAAAATGGCGCAGAATACGGGTCCCATCCCAGTGGTGTCCTCACTCCGTGCTAGCATCCAGTGCTCTCTCGTTCCTGCTGTCATCTCAGGTTGTTGGACTGTTCCCTGCGTTTATTACCTTGGCTGCCACCCGCGGGTCCCATATCAACTTCCGCGGCGGTCCAGAGGATCCACTGACTCCAGTCCGACACTGCGTCTGATATACTATGAGGTAACAGTAAGCGATTTCAGTAGCGATGTCAGTAACAATGTCAGTGCCTCTCTTAGTGTAGCCCAGGATTGCATGTATGTGTGATTTTATATCTTGAGTTTACCCGTTAAATGCAGTGATCAGCCGGAACACACAACGGACCCCAGGGCTGTCTGCAGGCAGTGCCTGCAGGCTAATACCCATCACACATTTTATACCACAATTAAAATCACTGAGCAAGAACCAGTTGGAGTGTCAGGGTTATTAATATTTGTCTACATGCGGTTGGATCCTATCCTTAGCCACTCGTCAACATAAGGAGTGCGAACCAAGATAATGATATATATGATTGAGCTAACCCTGCAATACATCAGTATTGCCGGTTATTATCATGAACAGCAATCAGATGATTGCTTGTTTCATGTTCCATGGTGTAGGTGTAATAAAAAAGTTAAATAAAATGTTATTCAATAAAAAATAAATAATGAATTAATAAAAATGCCCCATTCCCATTAACACATAATATTACATGTATGTGAAAAAGGTCAAAATCATAGCACAATCCACAACAATATAGTATCCCCGCATCCGTAACAACCCGTTACAAAATAAATCATTATTGAACTCGGCGTAAAAAAATCTAAAGAACCACCAAAAATATGATTTGCACCATTTAAACCCATAAAAAAATGCAATAAAAAATGATTTAAAAAAACATATCTACTCCAGAATGATACTGGTGCAAAGTACTACATGTCCCGCAAAAAAACAAGCCATCAACCAGCAAGCATAGAGATATAAAATTGTCATTTTGGTCAAGAATAGAGATGAGCGAACACTAAAATGCTCGGGTACTGTTATCGAGACGAACTTTTCCCGATGCTCGAGTGTCGTCTCGAATAACGAACCCCATTGAAGTCAATGGAGACTCGAGCATTTTCAAGGGGACCAAGGCTCTGCACAGGGAAGCTTGGCAAACACCTGGGAACCTCAGAAAAAGGATGGAAACACCACGGAATGGACAGGAAACAGCGGGGCAGCATGCATGGATGCCTCTGAGGCTGCATAATCGCACCATTATGCCAAAATTATGGGCAACAGCATGGCCATGACAGAGTGACAGAATGAAGCTAGATAGCATCTAAAAACATCCAATAATGACCCTGACACTATAGGGGACGGCATGCAGAAGGCAGCGGCAGCAGGCTAGAGAGTGGCATGGCGACATACCCTAAATGGACTCAGGCTTCAAACCAATGGGTGGCAGAAGAGAACCAAAGAGGTGAGCAGAAGCGCTCAAATAATATCGGTACATGAAAAAGTTTGCCAGTATATTTTGTGGATTACAAAGCAGCAGGTGGCGACAAAGTTAACATGGAAGCCCTGAAAACAACCCAAAATTCTGCCTGACACAGCTCGTTTGATAAGGGACCATGTATGGAGCGTGGAGAACTAGTAGTAGATTAAAGGTGCTGCAGTTAAAACTATGTTATTGGATCTTGGCATGGAAGCTGGCGCTCCGCTGCCAGGCGAGCTTTCGCAATCCAAGCCCTGTCTCTAGGCTACTCCCCCAACAGCACTTCTAAGAACCTTTTGTATAAGATCAGTGTAGTAGCGTTCTTATAAGTTTAGGATATGCCGGGTGAGGGGAGGTAAGGAGAAATGAACTAGCGCAAGAAAGCGCTGAAATAATATCCCAAATGGTAAAAGTTGCAAGTATATTTTGGGGATTACACAGCAGGGGTGGCGACAAAGTTACAACTGTTGATGTGGAATGCCCTGTAATAGCTTTGGGCGGTGTGCCTTTTATCGCCTAGGCTCAGCAGTTTCAGCACCGCCTGCTGTCGCTTAGCGACGGCACTGCTGTGTGCCAGAGCTACCGACTGATGGCGCCATGCCCCGGATGTAATTCGGAGGAGGAGGAGTGGGGAGGGAGGGGTGGAGGAGGTATAGTAGGCCTTTGAGACCTGGACGAGGTAGGCCCCGCAATTCTCTGCGTCGGCAGTTATGACCAGCCCCAGGGTCAGACTCGGTCCCAGCCTGCACCAAGTTAGTGAGTGTAGTAGCGTTCTTATAAGTTGGGATATGGCGGGTGAGGGGAATGTAAACAGATGCGCAAGAAGCGCATGATGCGCATGGAGCTTGCGTTCCGCTGCCCAGGCGAGCTTTCGCCAAAATTCCAAGCCCCTGTCTCTAGGCTAACTCCCCAACCAGCACTTCTGAAGAACCTTTTGTATAAGATCAGTGTAGTAGCGTTCTTATAAGTTTGGGATATGAAGGGTGGGGGAGGTTAAACAGATGCGCAAAAGCGCTGAACTAAATCCCTAAATGGTAAAAGTTTGCCAGTATTTTGGGGATTACACAGCAGGGTGGTGACAACAGTTAACACATTTGAGTGGAATCCATGAAAACAACCCAAATTTGCCTGACACACCTAGTTTGATAACGAGGGAGATGTCGGAGGAAGAATCATGGACGACTTTGGATGGTAGCAATGAGACAACGTGGGAGGCTGCCAATGGAGACAATTTAATTTGGATAGTGCCTGTATGTGGCAGTCCCAAACATTTTCAAACCAGAGGAGCAGGTGGTGGCCTCCAGTAAAATGGGATAGATTGAGTGCCTGATATGGCCTAGTCCCAAAAATGTTTCAAACCAGAGGAGCAGGTAGGTGGCCCTCCAGTAAAATGGAATAGATTGAGGCCTGTATGTGGCAGTCCCAAAAATTGTTCAAACCAGAGGAAGCAGGTAGGTGGCCCTGCAGTAAAATGGAATAGATTGAGTGCCTGTATGTGGCAGTCCCAAAAATTGTTCAAACCAGAGGAGTAGGTAGGTGGCCCCTGCAGTAAAATGGATAGATGAGTGCTGTATGTGGCCAGTTCCCAAAAATTGTTCAACCAGAGGAGCAGTAGGTGGCCCTGCGTATAAAATGGAATAGTGAGTGCCTGTATGTGGCAGTCCCAAAAATTGTTCAAACCAGAGGAGCGGTAGGTGGCCCTGCAGTAAATGGAATAGATTGAGTGCTGTATGTGGCAGTCCCAAACAAAATGTTCAAACCAGAGGAGCAGGTAGGTGGCCGCATTAAAATGGAATAGATTGAGTGCCTGTATGTGGCAGTCCCAAAAATGTTTCAAACCAGAGGAGCAGGTAGGTGGGCCCTCCAGTAATATGGACTAGATTGAGTGCCTGTATGTGCAGTCCCAAAATGTTCAAACCAGAGGAGCAGGTAGGTGGCCCTCAGTTAAACATGGAATAGATTGAGTGCCTGTATTTGCAGTCCCAAAAATTGTTCAAACCACGAGGAGCAGGTAGGTGGCCCTGCAGTAAATGGATAGGATGCTGAGTTGCCTGTAGTGGCAGTCCCAAAAATGTTTAACCAGAGCGAGGAGGTGGGCCCTCAAAAAATGAATAGATTGAGTGCCTGTATGTGGCATCCCAAAAATTGTTCAAACAGAGGAGCAGGTAGGTGGCCCTGCGTAAAATGAATAAGATTGAGTGCATGATGGGCAGTCCCAAAAATTTTTTAAACACAGAGGAACGGGTAGGGGCCTCCGAAAAATGGACAGATGAGTGCCGTATGTGGCCTCACAAAAATTGTTTCAAACAGAGGACGGGTGGTGGCCCTCCAGAAAAATTAAATGCATGAAGACTTAGCAAAGACAGTGGGCCCATGTCAAAAATAGCCATTTTCCTCTGCTTTACTGTACAAAGAGGAGGAGAAGGAGGAAAAGGAGGATGAGGAGGCGGGAGGAGGGATCAATTATCAGGTTGAGCTTCCTTCACCTGGGGAGATTGGAAATTCTGAGAAATCCAGCCTTTATTCATTTTAATAAGCGTCAGCCTGTCAGCGCTGTCAGTCGACAGGCGTGGTACGCTTATCGGTGATGATGCCCCAGACTGCACTGAAAACACCGCTCGGACAAGTCGTACGGGCAGGCAAGGCACAAGACCTCCAAGGCGTACAGCGCCAGTTCGTGCCACATGTCCCGCTTTGAAACCCAGTAGTTGTAGGGACTGTGTGATCATTTAGGACGATGGTATGGTCAGCACGTACTCCCTCACCATCTTTCTGTAAAGATCAGCCCACCTGCCGAGACTGGGGAAGGTGACAGTGTCTTGCTGGGTGACATAAGCTGGCAAAAGCCTTGTAAAGCGTACCCTTGCCAGTCTGGACAAGCTGCCTGCTACGCTACTCTCCCTGCTACTTGTCCCGCAGAACTACGCACTCTGCCGCTAGCGCTGTCAGAAGGGAAATACTGTTTTCAGCTTGTGCACCAGGGCCTGGGTATTCATGCTTCTCACACTCCTTTCCTCTCCAGGGATGAGAGTGGGAAGATTTTGCTGTACGTGGGTCAGGAGAGGTGAACACACCCAGTAATCGGTGCTGGATCATGAATATCTTTGAACGCGAGGGTCACGGGATAGGCAGCCTAGCATGAAATCTGCCATTGCGCCAGAGTACCAACGCGTAAGAAATCCACTCCCCTCATGGGCTGACTGTCCATTTCCTCCTCCTCCAACTCCCCAAATCCTCTTCTTCTCCCATACACGCTGAACAGTGAAGGACTCAACAATGTCCCCTCTTGTGTCTCGCCACATTCTCTCCTCTTCATCCTTCCTCCTCCACCTCCACCTCCTCCGATTATGCGGTGAGAAACAGACCTCAGGGTGCTTTGGCTATCAACAAGGGAAATATCTTCCCCCTCTCTTGTGACGAGCGCAAAGCTTCCGACTTCATGTGACCAGAGAGTTTCAACAGGCCAAGCAGGGGATGGTGGGCTGATGTGGCGGCATCGCCACTGACATTGTGTGACTCCTCAAGTTACTCAGCACCTGACAGATATCAAGACATCCACGTCCACTCCTCATGTTAGACTTGAGGAAGCTGACTGACCTGACTACCAGTTCTGGTGGAAGTTGACACTGGCAGTTTACAATCGCTCTGCGCTGTTGGTAAACTCTGATAACATGGTCAGTGTTGAATTCCCCTCGTGGGCACGTCGCACAACAGTCGGTGACTTGCGGGGCAGTTGGAGGCGGCGCTGCGCTGCCCTGAGAGTGCAGCATCTGGGCTGGACTTCCTGAAATGCGCACAGTGCGGGCGCACCTTCGTGAGCAAATCAGACAGATTGGGGTATGTCTTGAGGAAACGCTGCACTATCAGATTAACACAATGGGCCAGGCATGGACACATTGTCGTCTGCGAGTTGCAGGCCGCCACCAGGTTACGGCCGTTGTCAAACACAACATTCCGGCTTGAGGTTCAGCGTGGTGCCAGCCACAGATCAGTCTGCGCCGGATCCTAATAGCTCTTGGGCGGTGTGCCTTTGTCGCCTAGGCTCAGCAGTTGAGCACCGCTGGGTTGTAGCGACGGCAAGGCTGTGCCGAGAGCTACGATGATGGCGCCGTGCCCCAAGCGGTGGTAGTTCGAGAGGAGGGAGGAGGAGGTGGGGAGGGGTGGGAGGAGGGGAGCATAGTAGGCCTGAAACACCTGGACCGAGGTAGGCCCCGCAATCCTCGGAGTCGGCAGTATAGAGCAAGCCCCAGGTCAGACGGTCCCAGCCTCCACCAAGTTAAAGCACCAATGTGCCGTCAGCGATATATAGTGGCCCTGCCCGGCAGCACTCGTCCACGTGTCCTGGTAGGTGGACCTTGTCAGAAACGGCGTGGTCAGGGCACGGATGATGTTGCGACACGTGCGTGTAGGGTGGGAGGCACATCGGGAAAAAGTAGTGGCGGCGGGGGACCGAATACCGAGGGCGGCCGCCGCCATGAGGTTGCGAAAGGCCTCGGTCTTTACTAGCCTATATGGGCAGCATCTCCAGGCTAAGCAATCTGGAGATGTGCACATTAAGCGCTTGGGCGTGCGGGTGGGTTGCACTATATTTGCGTTTCCGCTCCAGAGTCTGGGGTATGGAGAGCTGTAGACTGGGGGATGGGTGGAGGAAGTGGAGGGGAAGATGGGGTTTTTGGCCAGGGTCCTGGGCAGGGGGTGACTAGCAGCTGACACAGGGGAAGAGGCAGTGGTGTGCACGGCCGGAGGTGAACGGCTTTTTGCCACTGAGTGGGGGTGCTTAGCATTCATATGCCTGCGCATACTGGTGGTAGTTAAGCTAGTAGTGGTGGGACCCCTGCTGAGCCTGGTTTGGAAATGTTGCACACCACAGTCCGTCGGTCATCCGGGTTCCTTAAAGAACCTCCACACTTCTGAAGATCTAGCCTCGCCGCAAGAGCCCTCACCACGGGAGCTTCACTAGTTGACAGGGCGCGATGCACCAGCTCTGGCCCTGCTCTCCGTCTGGCCCCAACACTGCCTCTTCCAACCTGTTCAGGTCGAGGACTCTCCTCCGTCTCAGAAGCACTTGGTTCACCCGGCCTCCAACCCAGCTTGGGTCTGTCACTCATCATCATCCGATCCCTCAGTCTGTCCCCCCTCGGACTTCCTTGCCTGACAACAACTTCCCACTGTCTGAAACCGGCGTTCCTCACTCGTCGGACCTCTTTGCACACTTCCACTACGTCAAGAAGGTCATACATCACCCAGACTGTGACTGGTGGAAAACCTGGGGCATCGAAATTGTCAGCAGCAACGGACAAGTGGTTTGTGACGTGGGAAGGGTCCAGGAAAACAGTTCCTCAGAGTATGCCGGTTCAAATGCCAAATTTTCCTGGGAGGGGGCAGACTGGGGGGAGGAGGAGCTGAGGGCAGGAGCTGGAGGAGTGGCGATTTTCGGTGACATGGGTGGACTGCGGAGAATGACTGTGGTGGACAAATTGCTCGAAGCATTGTCAGCAATCCACGACATCACCTGTTCGCACTGTTTGGCCTCAACTGCTCTACCACGAGTCCAGTAACTTCAGACATGAACTAGGGAGGTAGCTCTGCGGCGTTCCCCTGTCCCTCATCAGCAGGTGGTGTCTCACCCGCCCAGGACCAAGGCCTCTGACCTGCAGTAGTGGACGCCCACGTCCCCGCCCTCGTCCTCTACCCCTAGCCCTCGGGTTAAACATTTTAAATGAGAGTTTAGTATAACTTTATTTTTTTTTTTTACTTTTTTTTGTTTTTTTGTGTTTTTTTTTTTTTTGTGTTTTTTGTTTTTTTTTTTTTAGTATTTTAAACCAAACAATGCTATCCTATGCTATGGTATGTTTCAGCCAAGTATCAAAGGAAGCACAGAGATAATGCCAGGAGATGACACTGAGTATTTGCCTAATAGAAATCCAACCCTCACTGAATTTGCCCCTTCACAGCCTTTGCTATGGATATGTGCGCCAACTAAGCGCAAAACACAGCGGTCGAAGTCTCACTACAAATGCTCAGAATTGGCAAGTACATGCACTGCCAGAGAAACTACAGTCACCAGCAGATCAACCAGAAATCAAATATATAGAACGCTACTGTAGGCTTTCAAGAAGCTGTTTTATTCCTATGGCTATTTTCTAGCGCAAGTATCAAAGGAAGCACAGTACTATGCCAGATGAGATGACACTGAGTTATTGCCTAATAGAAATCCAACCCTACTGAATTTTGCCACTTCAGCCTTGCTATGGATATGTGCGCCACTAAGCGCAGAAACACACGGCGCAAGTCTACTACAAATTGCTCAGAATTGGCAAGTACATGCACTGCAGAAAGAAACTACAGTCACCAGCAGATCAACCAGAAACAAATTATATAGAACGCTACTGTAGGTTCAAGAAGTGTTTGTATATCCTATGGCTATTTTCTAGCCAAGAGTATCAAGAGGAAGCACAGTACTATGCGAGATGAGATGACACTGAGTTATTGCCTAAAGAAATCCAACCCCTACTGAATTTTGCCACTTAGCCTTGCTAGGATATGTGCGCCACTAAGCGCAGAACACAGCGGTCGCAAGTCTCACTACAAATTGCTCAGAATTGGCAAGTACATGCACTGCAGAAACTACAGTCACCAGCGATCAACCAGAAATCAAATATATAGAACGCTACTGTAGGCTTCAAGAAGCGTTTGTATTCTCCTATGGCTATTTTCTAGCCAAGTATCAAAGGAAGCACAGTACTATGCCAGATGAGTGACACTGAGTTATTGCCTAATAGAAAATCCACCCCTACGAATTTTGCCACTTCAGCCTTGCTATGGATATGTGCGCCACTAAGCGCAAGAAAAGCAGGTCGCAAGTCTCACTACAAATGCTCAGAAGTGGCAAGTACATGCACTGAGCAGAAACTACAGTCACCAGCAGATCAACAGAAATCAAAATTATCAGAACGCTACTTAGGCTTCAAGAAGCGGTTTGGTATTCTCTATGGCTATTTATAGCCAAGATCAAAGAGAAGTAAGCCATAGTACATGCAAGATGAGTATGACACTGAGTTATTGCTATAATAGGAAATCAACACCACTATGAATTTTGCCACTTCCACATTGCTGGAATTGTGGCCACTAAGCGCAGACACAGCGGTCGCAAGTCCCACTGACAAATTGCTCAGAAAAATGGCAACGTACAGCACATGCAGAGAAGAAACTACATTCACCAAGCAGATCAACCAGAAATAAATAATAGAACGTACAGTGTAGGGCCTTCAGGAAGCTGTTTGGATTCTCCTGATATGGAGTATTTTTAGCAAGTATCCACGGAAGCACAGTACTATGCCAAATGAGGATGAACTGGGGGGGGAGGGGATTATTGCTAATAGAAAATCCCAACCCTACTGAAGTTTCCCCTTCAGGTTCGACTTTGCCTAAGGGGGAGGGGGGGAAAATATGTGGCCACTTGAACGGAGCGATAAAACAACGGTAAGCAAGTCCCCACTGCTTAATTCCTCACAAAATGGTAAAGAGGCAAAATTTTAAAATAAAAAAAGTAAGTTAGAACGTTATTGTAGCCCTAAGAAGGCTACTAGTTCTTGGGTTGGTGTCTTGGAGAATCCTCCTGCCTAACGTAAGCTAATAGAACACGCCTAACGCTTTCCCTGAGCAGCACAGCTCTTCTCACTAGCGGCATCCAGAGACACAGAATGATCCAAGCACAGCGCGAGCAGCGGCTAGGTCTATCCAAGGGTCACCTGATCTGGCCCAGCAAACCATGCTATCGACGTGTAAGGGGTACCACGTCATGATGGGTGGAGTGCAGAGTCTCCTGGCTTGTATTGGCGCTGTTTCTGGCCGCCAAAAAAGCAAAACGGAGGGATGAAAGGACAATGGTAGAGAAGCGGGAGGAAGGAGTAGTCCGAGTAAAGAGCAGGTTAGGGTACCCTAATGCTCGACCGAGCATCAAGCTCGGACGAGCATGTTCGCTCATCTCTAGTCAAGAATCAACAACAAGTGGCACACAAGTGGGAACGAAATTTATTGGATATTTTAAACATTTGTAAAATATAATAAACTGAAAAGTGGGGCATGCAGTATTGTTCTGCCCCTTTACTTTCAGTGAAGCAAACCCACTCCAGAAGTTCAGTGAGGATCTTTGAATGATGCAGTGTGGTCCTAAATGACTGATAATGATAAATATAATTCACTTGTGTGTAATCAAGTCTCCATATAAATACACAAAAGTTTAAAACTGGTTTTGAATAAAAAAGATTTCACAAACTTTAAACATCCGAAGGAGAATTGTGCAAATGATCATGTTGAAATGGAAGGAGTATCAGACCACTGCAAATCTATCAAGACCCAGCTGTCCCTCTAAACTTTCATCTCAAACAAGAAGAAGACTGATAAGAGATGCAGCCAAGAGGCCCATCTCTCTTGATGAACTGCAGAGATCTACAGCTGAAGGGGGAGAGTCTGTCCATAGGACAACAATCAGTCATACAGTGTAGAAATCTGGCCTTCATGGAAGAGTGGCAAGAAGAAAGCCATTTCTTAAAGATATCCATAAAAAGTCTTGTTTAAAGTTTGCCACAAGCCACCTGGGAGACACCAAACATGTGGAAGAAGGTGCTCTGGTCAGATAAAACCAAAATCCAATGTTTGGCCACAATGACAAACTATATGTTTGGCGTAAAAGTAACACAGCTCATCACCCTGTACACACCATCCCCACTGTCACATAAGGTGGTGGCAGCACCATGGTTTCCGCTTTTCTTCAGCAGGGACAGGAAGATAGTTAAAATGAAGGAGGTACTACAAAAGTACTATTCCAACAAGACAATGATCCCAAACATAAAGCAAAATATACAATGGAATGGTTCACACATACATGTATCCAGGTGTTACAATGGCCAAGTCACAGTCCAGACCTGAATCCAATTGAGAATCTGTGGAACAAGCTGAAAACTGCAGTTCACAAATGCTCTCCATCCAACCTCACTGAGCTCCAGCTGTTTTCCACAGAAGAATAGGCAAGAATTTCAGTCTCTTGATGTACGAAACTGATAGAGACAAACCTTATTATTATTAGGTTTTACCTTATTAACCTTAGGGGGACGAATAATATTGCATACCCCACTTTTTTTTTTTTTTTTTTTACAAAAGTTTACAATATACAATAAATTAAGTTGCACTTCACAATTGTGTTGATTCTTCACCCAAAAAATTAAAATGTATATCTTTATGTTTGAAACCTGAAATGTGGCAAAAAGGTAGAAATACTTTTGAAAAGCACTGTGTATAGGATAAAACTGGGAGCTGAAGATCCCTCTTCCCCTCTGCGTCTCTCTCATACAACAAGTAACGTCCACATGGTGTCTCCTTAATTGCATAACAAATATTAAGCAGGCTTTTCTCTTTTTATCTTTAGGATATGTGTAAATTTTAAGGCTAAATTAATGTATTAACGACAAAATTAGACCATTCTCAATTTTCATTTTGTTTTTATTACTATGCAGCACTCAAAGGGTTAAACATCTTCCTAACAGAAGTTTTTAATAGTTTGAAACTCGAGCATCGGGAAAAGTTCGTCTCGAATAACGAGTACCCGAGCATTTTAGTGTTCGCTCATCTCTAGTCAAGATTTATTTATTGTTTAGTTAGAACTTTGATGAGCGGGTTTATGTTCTGTTTTATGCCAAAGAAAGGCTGTGTTTTGTTTGAGATTTTTTAATTTTTTGACCTTTTTTTTTACTGTGCCTCTGTTTTGATTTGTTGAAGCCCATTTACCAGCCCTTCCAAAGCTAATCCTTTATAGTAGTTTCGAAAATTGCATAGATTTATACAATTACATTAATTTGCAAAAACTGGACAACCCCTTTCAATGACATGCTGCATATTTGTTGTGCAATATGTTTCAAGAAATCCTAAGGGTTTGGCTCACTTTCAGGCAAAGATTGGCTTGACTATTTGTGAACTGTAAATAAGACATTTTCCATTTAATGGCTAAATCGTTATTAAGATAAGTGTAAAAAGGCTTCTGTTCCTTTTAGGAGTCAAATCTTTCCTGAATGGCACTATCTTTTATTGTGTGGGACAGCCCACTTTAGTGAACAGGCTTCTTTTCAATAATCTTTTTTTTTTAAAAGAATTTATTTTTGCAATTTTGAAATTTTATACAATTAAAATAAACAAAATCGAAGAACAAGATTGTCTGTCACATATTTCTTTCCCCCCATTACAGGATTATTAAGCAACAACCATGGTAACAATCAGGTTCTTACTGCGTTTCAAAACTAACCGAGGGATATTACAGTAAATGACATCAGGATACTGCAGCCAGACATCCTGATACAACACAAATAACTATTGACACATAGACAATCAGTCACACACACACACACACACACCAGCACGCTCAGTCTCCTTCATCATGGAGAGGAGTATATATCACATGTGATTATAAGGCAGTATGGGGAGTCGCGCACCATCTGGACCAGATGCGATCAAACTTCTGGGGACACTTCCTGTTGGTATACAGGGACCGGTAGTGGGGAATGACACTGTTAATAAGTAGTATCCATCTTTTTAACGGAGGGGGCTCCTGGTCCTTCCAGGTCATCACCACCACTTTTCGGGCGTAGTATAATACAAACCTAAAGAAAATTTTGTCATAGTGGCCATTGATAACTTCATTTATGATACCGAGGAGACACACAGAGGGAGACAGTAATCGTGGGAAATCAAAGTGTACATTTAGGAACTCCAGCACTTCGGACCAGAAGACATGGACCCTAGGGCAGGACCAGACACAGTGCAGGAAGGATCCGACTTCAGCCTGACAGCGAAAGCAAAGATCATTGGGCATTGCTCCCATGCGGAATAGTCTAGCAGGGGTGAAGTATACTCGATGGAGGAATTTAGATTGGATCAGGAAGTCCCTCGCGCTCACTACAGATGTGAAGTAGGACAGTTCGACCTCCCTCCAGTCATCATCTGACAGGTCAGGGATATCCTGTCTCCAGCGTTCACGGGCTCTATCAAATGGTCTGGACTTTTGCTCTTGCAGGAGAGCATAGCACTGAGTGAGTGGCTTAGGGAGGTCCGGGGTACTCATCAGAGTCTCTAGTTTGGAGAATTTCACTGTCAGGCTGAAGGAGCCGAATTGGGCTTTGAATGCATGTCGCAGTTGCGTATAATGGAAGCTGGCCGTAGTGGGTACAGTATGTCTCTCCCTTATTTCGTTAAAGCTGAGTAATTCTGCTTCCGGAGATAATAGCTGGCCTACAAATTTCACCCCCGCCGCCCCCCACATTGTCCAGCCCGGGAGGGAGAGGAAGTGAGAGAGCCATGGATTGAGCCACAATGGAGTCCTGGGCGAGAGAGGGGGAGAGCTGCTCGGTTCTACCAGGGATTGCGCCCTACGCCAGCACACCGCTACCGTACGTAGGGGAAGTGGGGTATCAGATGGGGACTTGTATCTGTACAGCAAGTTTGTAAGGGCCTCGTAGGAACCTACCAGGGCACCAGCCAGTGCAGTAGCTGCATTACCCATGTCTATATCTATCCACCACTGGGCATATACTAGCTGGGAAGCCAGGTAATAAAGATACAGATCCGGGGCAGCCAGTCCACCCCTAGACTTGGGAGCCTGAAGCAGCGCTAAACTGAATCGTGGGGCACTACTCTGCCAGTAGAAGGACCTGAGAATGCCGTCTATGCGTTTAAACAGGCTCTTTGGAAGCAGTATAGGACAAGCGTGAAAAAGGTATAAGAATTTTGGAAGAAAAATCATTTTAAATATGTTAATACGCCCGTACAGAGACAAGGGGAGAGTGGACCAGGCTTTTAGACGCGATTCAGTTGCAGTTATCAGGGGTGTAATGTTTAACTCTGTAAATGCCTGGACCTTGCGTGACACCTGGACTCCCAGATATTTAAAGGTGGACACCACCTGGACTGGGACGGGGAGGGAGTGTACCCCTACATCAGATAAGGGAAAGAGGGCTGATTTGTCCCAGTTAACCCGAAGGCCTGAGAACCCCCCATAGCGTTCTATCAAGGACAGAAGGGATTCCAGAGAGGGGCCCACATCTCCAAGATATACAAGTGTATCATCAGCATAGAGAGATACCTTCTCAATAATAGTACCTCTAGTTATGCCCTTAATGCCCTCAGAGTGGCGGATCGCCACAGCAAGGGGTTCAATGGCGAGTGCGAAGAGGAGGGGAGATAGTGGGCAACCCTGTCTAGTGCCCCTGGCCATAGGGAGAGTAGGTGAGATGTTAAGATTAGTCCGTACCCTAGCCTTGGGATCATTATACAGTAGTTTAACTAATGCTGTAAATCGAGGGCCAAAACCCATTCTAGGCAGGAGGGTCCATAAATATGTCCACTCTACTGAGTCAAACGCCTTACAATTGTCTAAGGATAATATAAACCCAGGGTCTGGAGACCGCTCTGCTTCTGCAATGTTCAGGTGTAGTCTTTGTATATTTATGTCAGTTCCCCTCCCAGGCATAAAGCCTGTCTGGTCTGGGTGAACCAATGATACGTCGCAGGCGGTTTTCGAGGTCGTCAGCTCTGTCGATGGATGCAGACATTTGGCGCTGAAGCTCTCTGATCTGTGTCGGCATAGGCCTCTGGACATCCTCCACCTCAGATATTCTGCGTTCAGTTTCGGTGATTCGCTCTTTGGCTTTGTGGACATCATGTCTTAAAAGAACAAAATCCTGTCGCAGCTCATCCACCTTGGTAACCAGTTTGGATTGGCATCCGTTAATGGCCGCCAGCACCTCTGCAAATTTTCGATCCAGCTCCGTGGCCGCGTCAGGCGGATCATCGCCCTCTTCATAACTTACAAGCTGCGGCGGGCTCTGGGAGCCTTCAAAGAGGGAGGGAGAGGAGTTTGGGGACCCCTGAGGAGAGCAGGGCTGTGTGCGGGAGAATCTCCCCAACTTTTTAGCAGCATTCGACTGTATCTGCGCAAGAACTGCTTGGGATGTGGAGCAATCCTGCGCGTCCAGGGGTTCCAGGGACTGGAATGGAGGATCTTCATGGACGGATTCATCATCCGATGGAGGCGCAGACGCTGCTTTGAGCATTTTAGCCGTTCTCCTCCGGTTACCCATGGCGTCTGGGCAGGGGGGGGCCAGTGATAAACAATCGCGGAGCCTAGCGTCCAGTAATTAGCAGAGATACAGTACAAACCCACGTGGAGTATTGCAGCGGCACTGCGAGGGTTAATATAAAGCAGAACCCAGGAGCAGGGGATCACTGGGAGTATGGAGGACTCAGTGCTGGGCTGCACAACTAGGGGTCCCCAGGGCAGAGGTGGGCAGCAACAGGGGAATTACTTCCCTACCTGGTCCCGGCTCAGTCTGGCAGTGTCAGGGTTAACCCTGCGCGCCTAGGCCTCAGGCAGCGCAGGGGAGTCCCACAAGATGGCGCCTCCAGCAGGATGCAGTGCTGGCTGGAGCTGTCACGGTGCCTCCGGTGGTGGGAGCGTTGTTCCGGGCTGCAGGGGAGGAGGATGATATCCCCGGTGATCAGCAGCGCTGTGTACCTGCCGCGGGACCGGGCGGCTAGGATCGGGCCGCCGCGCTGGTCACGTGGCCGGCTGCAGGGGAATGCCGGGGAGCGGTGCGGAGTCCACAGCCGCCTCAAGATCGGTGCCGGTGGACAGCGGCAGGTGCGCGGGGCACAGCGGAGCAGGAGAGAGGTGGCACAGGTGAGGGATGGCTGCCTGGGAAGGGAGATAGGGTGTCGGGTCCCGGGAGCTCCGCGGCGCACGTCCGCTCAGTCCGGCATCAGGCCACGCCCCCCTTTTCAATAATCTTATATAGAACTGTAATGAAGAAACTGCCTTCCACTGAGTAGAAAAATCCTATAATAAATTAGACCTTCTTTAGTGAATGAGTCATCTAATGAATACATATTCCCAACATTTAGGTTATAAGATAAAACATACTTTGCAATATGACATTAAATTTCTTTGTTGTTGTTTGGTACTTGTAGTTTTAACCATTTCTGTTATCCGAAACCCACCATTGTTGTTTGAATATCAATGAGGAAGTAAAAGAAAAAAAAAAACTGTGAGAAATGTGGTTTCCTCCAGGTTTTGCCCTACTGACATCAAATCACTGCAGTCTGTGAATGTCTCATGTCGTTTTTTCACTGTGCCCTGCTCTCATCTGTCACTTAAATAACCAAGCTATCATCACAAAGTGATCAGAAACAGTTTGTCTTACTCTGAAAGGAAATTAGAACTGACGCCTCATTCAGAAGGGGATTAGTCAGATCCAAAATCTGGTTACATTTAGTTTGTGTCAGGTGCTGTGGGTGGCATTTCAATGTCCTACTTTGCTGGTTATGTCTTTCCTCTCTGAGTGAAAGTTAAGTAAGCCTCAGCCTGTGGGGTTGTGTGTAGAATATAGTATACCTGTCCCCTTGTCTATGACCTATATTGCCTATATGTATCTATATCTATCATATATTTTATTCAATAAGTAATTTTAAAACTTAAAGAAAATTGAAAAAAGTTGATCACATTTGGCTGTTACAGAGATGTAAATTCAACAAACAGAAGTGAAATCTGTCTCATTTCTTTTGAGCACCCTCATTTTTCATAACACTCAAACACCCATGATGACCAGTACGTATATGCATAAACTAGCATATATACTGTATATACATGTAATACTGTAGTGACTCATGCTGTCCATGGCGTTAAGGAAGACTGCTGGGAGATGGTAGGAGACCTGGGATGTGATTTTTGGATTGTTATAGTGCTGCAATTCGGATAAAAAAAGTTCAATTCAAAGTCAGATCACAGTAAAGTCAAATGCATATGGATTCTTTGTTACCGTCTTTTTGTGGACGCAGAAGGTCACATGCCATGGTTCGATTTCATTTCCTACAGCCTTAAACGGCATCTACCACTAGAATGAAGGATTGTATGCAAATCTATGGAAACTTCTCTATCCCTTTCTCTACATTTTCAAACAGCCTGGATAATACATGAGATACTTATCATGCACCCTAACGCCGAGAGAATAAGTGGGTCTGAATACCCAGAGCACCGTTATCCCCATTATGAGGAAGGGTTTGTGGTTTTTCCGTTGATTCTTTAATCCTCTATGTAAATAACTGTATCTGAACACCCAGAGTGCCTTTAATCGCTGTGACATCCTTTTTTACTATTTTTTAAAATTATTTCTGTTTGTTTTTAATGTTAAATATAATGTTAAAGAGGTTTTCCAATGAAAGGGGGCCTAACTTGCTGATCAGTGGGTGTCTCAGTGCTGAGACCCCCGCAGATCGCAAGAACGACCCTTTGCTCCTAGGGTCTAACATGCCTTCGAGGGAAAACCCCTTTACAGTACATTTCCCACAATTTTTAAGCCCTCTATCCCTTACTAGCCCCATTTTACAGCCATGTTTGGCTTCAATGTGATTTGTGTTCAGCTCTAAGTTTAGCTTGAAGTCCGAGTCCAAACCGAATTACAACAAACCCACTCATCTCTAATTGTTACCTTTGGTTTCCCAAACTCATGTCTATATATACCAACAGTAGGGGGCTGATGAATTAATGAGGTGGGTGTCCAGCTGAACTCTTTATTAAAGGAATACAGGCGGTCCTGGATTTAAGAACACTGGACTTACATACAACCCCTAGTTACAAAAGGACCTCTGGATGTTGGTAATTTACTGTACTTTAGCTTTAGGCTACAATAAACAGCAGTTATCAAAGGTGTCTGCAATTAAGATTTATTGTGAATCCTGGTTATGACAACTCAAAGGTTTTAAAATCCAATTGTCACAGAAGCCAAATAAAATTTTGGCTGGGGTTACAATTATAAAATATACAGTTTTGACTTACGCACAAATTCAACTTAAGAACAAACCTAAAGAACCTATCTTGTACGTAACCCAGGGGCCGCCTGTACCACCACTTGAATGGTAGTAGTTTTAGCTATATATGTAAGCACCCATTGGCGTCTTCTCGCCCATCCCAGTGCACATCTTTGTTAGTCTTGACATGCTGGCAATCCTGTAAAAAATATGCTAATCAGCCTGTGTGTGACGTACTCTTTCTGATAATAATTATGTATGGCTCCTGAGTGATGTCACTTGGCTCTGCAGCGGGGGAGAGGAGGTAAGTATCATTGCTGGAGGCATGCAAAATTATTAGACGTGGGGGCATTGTGTACATCAAGGCTAATTAGCATAGCTTTTAAGTCTTTTGTTTTTTTTTTACAGGATTGCCAGTGTTTTCTAGGTTATGGGAGAAGACACCGACAGGTACGTATATGTAGCTTAAATTACTAGTTTCCTTTAATTAATAATGAAGGTCTACTGGAAACTTAAAGGGGTCTGCACTTATATTAAACTATAATAATATGGTAGATATTAAACTCTAATAGGGTCACCCATATTATTCTTTGACCTCCTACACACAATCATATTTTGTCTATGGCCAAAAACTAAGAGTCTCTTGACTATGAGAAACACTGTTGGGGAAGGGGTCTCATCTGAGACAAAAATACTCAAAAAGTAGTAGAAGAAACCAGACAATGTGATGATTAATCCCCCACTGTGTGTCATCTGTATTTTTAACAGCCCCTTAGGGAAGCCAGAGCCGCAAACACGGCCAAAAATAGGACCTGCTGTGATGATTTTTCTCTTGGGCTCTAGTCTCATACACTGAGCTGAGAAATTCTCAGCTGTGTGTTTGAGCCCATAGAAGTACATGGAGATGTGCAGCCAGATAGCTAACAAAATGGCGGTACACTAAGGAAAACATGATAGTTATGCGATGAGGGCTTCCTGAAACTCTTACTGGAGCCACAGGACAGGTACCCTATGGCAGCAGAACTGGGACATCCGTAACGTCTCTGTGTCATGCTGGATTCCAGCAGTTGGATGGGTATGCCAAAGATACCTGTACACCTCTTCAAGCCACTTAATGGAGTTGGTATGAGGAGGTGGTGGACATGCACATGACCCCACAGATCCAGTTAAACTGTCTATATAAGGAAGGTATAGGACCCTATTGGGGGTCTTATTCAGCTGTAAAAGTTAGTATAATGCCAAGCCTTTTTAAATAAAGGTTTCTGAACACTATAAGATTTGAGATGGGGCTTGCTAACGCTATATTGATTGGTAATGTTCGTGCTGAAGGGGTCTTGAAACCTAATTAATAAGGGGTTGCTGTGCTCTTATATTAATTAATAGGGAAGCTACTGTACTCTATTAATAATACAGGGGGGTGGGGTTTGGAGTACTTTGCGACATCTAGGGCTCTTTCACATTGTGCGCTAGTTTTCACATCTGTGTTTGTAGTGATTCCGAGATGCCTAACAAAACCATTGTGTTCACATTGGCATGTATTTCACTGATCCGTTGTCCTGGAAAAATATGAAAGTGCTATTTTTTTCACTGATCGAATCACAAGGTCGAAAAAGGAAGCTATGGTCTGTCAAAAAGAACAAATAAAAAATCCATTTTTTCCCTGTAAGGCTGATAAACTCGGGTGTGATTGTGTTCAAAGCAATGGTTAAACCTTCAGCTTGTTTTGAGGACATGTAGACCAAACGGATGCAGCAAGAGAAACACAACGGAAAAAAACGGAGACACATAAGACAAACACACAACGATGTGATACTAGAGCTGACACCAACACCAAGGGAGAGTCCTAATGAGAGGTTTTTGAACAAATATTTATTATTAGCGAATCAATGAGGGGGCCTTTATGGTTTTGTAATGAGGTGAGTTACTGCTGTGCTACAAATGGGGAGTAGGTAATGTTGCTACATATAAATGGTTGAAACACTGACACGATGAAGGGCCACATCTCTATGTTTACAGTGTCCATGTAGCATGTGGCACAGGTGCTCTTTTGTGACCCATTTTCAGGTCGCAGGCACAGCCCGTGTCTGACCCTGTGCCCCCTCACGCCAGCGCCGGATCCACTTACACCCACATCGATCTCCTCGCTCCCTCAGATGGACATGCGTAGCCTTAGCGCACTGCCAGCTAATTTAAAGGGATCATTAATGGCGCTGGCCACCCTTACAAACCTATAAGATTGGCAGACCTCTTCCTGTGACCCCCTGCCGGATCTTTTGTGCCTTGTGCTCTGGAGATTTGTTCGCTGATTCACTCCGTGCTCAATGTTCTGAATTCCCGTTGTGACCCCGGTTTCTGTCCTGACTCAAAACCTCCTTTGCTGCCTTCCCTGACCTTTTTGCCACTATCCTTTGCTGCCCATCATGACTCCCTGCGCTGCCCCAACTACGATTCTGTCCAAGCCTCTGTACTTCGCCTTGGCCACCACCGCGGACAAAATCTCGCCTGTGGAGCGACCTTGAGGTACCACGCCGCAGCAAGTCCAACGCGTTTTGCGGTGGGCTCTGGTGAAAACCGATTGCCACTTAGATTTCGCTTCCAGGTGTCGGCTTACATCATCGTCCGCGGTGGTACAGAGGATCCACTACCACTGATCCTGACAGCATATATAAAGTATATATGTTTTCTCAGGTATAATGTGCGGCATGGGGGCAGCAGTGAGGATTTAGATATATGGGACCCCAATCCATAGTATGTATGTGTCTAAACATTCACCCACAAAAAGCTCCCTGGAAACTCGCCATAGAATGTATAATTTCACAACATATGTAACAGTTGCTCTGAAAACCCACCAATATTGGAGCAGGATAGATATGTATGTTTGATATGAAGGTACAGTTAAAAATAAATAGTTGACATTATTGTACTTAAAGGGGTGTTCCCAAGAAAGAAAAGTCTCAAATTTCATCCCCCTAGTGATGTTAACACAATAAAGATCATTTTACAATTTTACTCCGTTTTATTGCTGTTTTAGCTCCTATTACTCAGTGAAGGTCGGTGTAAAATCCCAGGTTGTGGGCGGGGACTCTCTAAAGCTGGCACATTATGATCCCTCTTGATCTGTGTGCTGATTATGTACTTAGATTATTAGGGTACAGGTTTATATACACTTCCATTTAGCTTCTGAACATTGTACTAGTATCTGACACATAGTAATAGAGCTGAGACAGAGATGATGAGATCCACGAGATGCCTATTAAAAACAATGACACAGTTAGCTCTCCTTCATCTCTGCTATTCTGCTATTCCACTGCTAGATCTGCTGTGCCTTTTTCACACTCCCCAGATAAAAAAACATATCTGCCTGTAGCTTGCAGTTCTCCTTATGCTGCTGCTGGCAGGAAGTCAGTGTAGGTGTTTCAGTGTAAGCTCCATCCTGGAATGGGGGGGGGCAGGGCTAGAGTGCAGGGAGCAGGTTAGAGAGAGAAATCTCTACTGCTCCTAAAGTAAAAAAATACAAATACAGAGACAGGTTGGACTTATATCTGGTGTGAGACACTGAAGGGGTTTACTGTGGATGGGCAGTATGATTCCCCTGGGGTTTTCCTACTATGCAAGGCCTTATTGCTGAGTTTGTGTTGTCCAGCACCTTGGACACAGGTGGTGGTAGCAGCCTAATCAGGCTGCATAAAGCTGCTGAGCAGAGCTGAGAGTGTTGGCTCTGAAAGGCGGCTGGAGAGCACACCCAGCCCTGACTGTGCTGGGAGCAGCGACATCTTTTATGTTTTTGTGGTGAGTTAGAGGAACTCTGTTTAGTTAGCACCCAAACGGGTAGGTTTTTGTTTATGTTTTGATGCCTGTATGTGAAGGCTGTTTTATTTTGTTCCTGCTGTCGAAATAAACCCAGACGAGACCTGTTTTGGACTGTACTTTGGTGTCACTGTCTTGAACTGCATCATAAAACTCCGCTACCTAAGTCTCAACTGGGCCAAATTTTCCACACTGGGAATTGCTGTATTTTTGTTAATAACATTGAATTAGAGAATGTGTTGCTCTATTATCCTGAGTACATTTAAGAAACTTGTCTTTGGGGGAATACCCCTTTAAGGGAAGTTTCCTGAAAACTGACAAGACAAATATGATGGCATATACATATGATATGCATTATGCAACTTTTCTTAGTCTTTCAAGATGCATTTTTCTAAGCACATGGGGATTTGAGGATTCAAGATTTGTGTTAAATCTTTCTCAGCCTTCTTTTTCCACGTTTTCTCTTAGCTGGCAGTGGCTCCTGTCTCATTGAATTTATGTAGATGCATGTCATCTCTACAGCACTGAAGGTTTGATTCTCATATGAATCAGACAACTGACTTGTTCAGGTTATATCCCAGAACAAGTATCAGGTTTTTTACTACAAACATCTATATTTAATGCATGCTGGTATATATTCCCAAGGTACATGATATAGACCAAAAACATGAAATCACAGAAAAATAGTGAAAGAAATCCATTAGCCACAAATGGATCTGTAATAACAAATCTGCTTCTAAAACCGCCATGTTTATTACTGTCAATCCACTGTACCTGCACACTTTAGTTCAATTGAATGTGACCTCCTTCTAATAAGGAAAATTTGTAGCTACTGCGATTTTACCATTGTGACTTACGTTTACAATGATTTATTGCATGACTTAAAATCGTCATGGAGGGGGCTCTTAGAGTCCGTCCTGGGTTTTGAAATTTTGCTCTTCATCTTTTTAACAGCTTTAATGATTGACGATAAAATTCCTGTTTAGTGCTTCCAATCTAGTATCTCAACCTTCTGTAAATCTACCTCCCTACATTTATTTTTGTAAAACTTGTTTACTGAAGAAGCAGAGGACATGTATACAAAAAAATTGACAAAAGTACTTTTCACAATCACCAAAGTGTTACATGTCAAAGAATTGAAAACAAACATAGCAAACATTACAAATCAATAAATATAGCATAGGCACTGCATAGTCATGTTACCAAATCAGGTATTACACCTGGAAATAACAGTGTGGTTATAATACCAGATCAATGTAACAATTAGAGATTAACGAATCGGAATTCGTTTAGAATTTCAGGAAAACTTCAGGAAAATTTCAGGAAAACAAATCCGAAGTTTATGGTGATTTTTTTTCACCTTTATTAGCAAAATGGCCACGAGCACAATGTGTTACATGGGGCAGAGTACTCTGGGAAGAAGAAAGGAACACCCTCGATCACATGTGCAGACATGTAAGCCAATCAGCGACCGGCAGGCTTATGTGATGTCACAGCCCTATAAAAACAGACTGCCATTTCCAATCCTGTCATTTCACACTGCATGTGCTGTCTCTAGCGTCTAGTTGCTTGTACTCAGTAACTGCTGGAGTAATTTTTTTTCTCAAAGTCCAGGCTGTCTGTTTTTGGGGTTCTATATTCCCCAAATTTAAAGTGTTTTTGTTGACAAAGTAGATATCAAGAAATCTGTGTCAAATCCATATAGTTGCTGGGGGTGGGGGGGTTTCTCAAAGTCCAGGGTGTCACTTTTTGGAGTTCTGTATTCCCCAAATGTCAAGTGTTTTTGTTCATAAAGTAGATATCAAGAAATCCGTGTCAAATCAACATACTTGATTAACCAATATGTCAGACAGAGAGGTGGCAGGTGGAGCAGGCAAAGGTCGCAGTACAGTAAGGGGATGTCCCAGCAGGGGTGACTCTGTGAGGCCACAACTGCCGATGTCATCTGGCGGCAGTGTGTTGATGAACAACCCAAAGATTCTCGATTTGTTGACTAGGTCATCCACTTCCTCCCAAATGACATCTGACAACTCCAGCCAAGAGTCCGTGGGTTTGTCAGATACAACCCTTAGTTGGCATGGCCCAGGAGCAGGTCAGCCTCCCTCACCTGTCCTCAACCAGCCTGTTCATTTCCCTCAGCCAGAGATCTACTAGTTGGTCTAGGCTCAGCGAGGACAAAGTCTTTGAGGACAGTCAGCAGCTGCTTGGCAGTGAAGAGGTGGGGCAGACGTCCGCTGCTTCGTGCAGTAGACGGGAAAGTAGAGATGTGGAGAATGGCATAGGAGGTTATGTTGCACTTGCAAGTAGTCAAGCTGTGCACACTGAGACCGTTGAGGAGAATAGCAGTGACAGGGAAACACAAATCGATGATGATGTAGCCGATTGCACTTGGGAGCCGAGTGAAGCGAGGGCTTTATCATCATCATTGGGAGAAGAGAATGTCAGCTTGCGCATCAGGCAGCGAAGCAGGCAGCAAATTGCTACTGAGTCAGAAGGGTGGCAGCAGTGTGAGGACGGGAGCCAAATGGCCGCAGGGTACAAAACCTGCTTCGCAGGTCTAATGAACAGTGGCACAGGGGCTCAGCGAGGCAGCGGCATTAGTAGTCACTCAGTGCAGAGTGTTGGCAGTAAAATCACCCAGAGGATCCGAGAGTGTGTATATGTAGAATCTGCGGGCAGAAAGTGGATCGTGGCCAGGGAGCTAACGTTGGCACCACGGCCCTGCGTCAACACATGCAGTGTCACCATCCAATGGCCTGGGAGAAATGGGTCTCAGATGTGGTGCTCCATCTTGCCGCTGCAGCAACAGCAACAGCACCTAGTGGCACACATACCATTTCAGCCAATCAAGGCTCCAGCACCTCTCCCAAAGGGAGCTGTTTGTCTTTGACATCATCTCCCAATCCAGATGCTCCTGCTCCTTGCTACGCATGGTGCCAGCAGTCGTTGAACAAGGCGATTACAAAGAGACAACTGTATGCGTCCAGCCATCCTAAGGTGCAGAAGCTGACCGTGCTCCTGTCCAAGTTGTTGGTACTGCTGTCCCCCCTTTCCAAGTTGTGGACTCTGCATCCTTCAGAGAACTAATGGCTTGTTCCAAACCGAGGGGGAACAAGCCAGCTCTTCACAAATATGTAGAACAGAAGGTGGGCCATTCCTTGAGCCTATCGGTTTATTCCAAGGTGCACGGCAGTGCGGACATGTGGAGCTGTAACTACAGTGAGGGCCGGTACATGTTCTTTATGGCCAACTGGGTGAATGTGCTTCCCGCCCAGCCACAACAACAACTTGAACAGGAGACGCCACTTTCTCCTACATTTTGTCAAACTGCTGCTCCTGCGTCAATGTCCACCTCCTCAGGGGAGTAACTGCTCCGCGTCATGCAAGAAGAAATCAATCTGTGGCTTTCTCCGCGACAACTGCAAATCAGAACTATGTTGACAGACAATGGGAACATGGTGTCCGTGCTCTAGAGAGGAGGGATTGCCCATGCGCTCTGCATGACGCACATGTTCAATCTGGTTGCCAAAAGGTTCCTGAAGTCTTCCACCCATCTGCAAGATATTCTAAAAATATGCAGAAAACTGCTGCCGCCATCTCCACACTGTGTCATTGTGCCACAATGCGGCCTACAATGTTGCTGCCAGCTCCAGAATTTGTCATTGTGCCACTCTCTGACCTCATGCTGCTGCCGCCACCTCCACACTCTGTCATTGTGCCACTCTGTGACCTACTAATGCAGCTGCCAACTGACCACTGTCTCCCAGAAACACCCAGTGATTTCCATAATGCTATTTTCACCATCCACGAATCTATGATGTTGCCACTATGTTTGGTTTTTCCCTTCATTTCATCTGTCAGAAGGAATGAAAAGCTTCAGGATTGATTTCCAAAAGCAGGAATGGATACAGAACACAGAGGACATGCAAATATCCCATTTACTGGTCATCTCTGTTTTGGATCCACCCCTGTTTGTTTTTGGCTTTAGCAATACTGATGGATTATTGACCGATTGAAAGCGGACATTGATGGATGCAAAGAAGAGCAAAATGATCAGTGACAAAATTACTGCCGACACCCTCTCCACTCTTTTGGGGGGTTTCTACATGTATCAACGTTTAACAATCATCTGATGTCAGTGTAAAAAGAGTACTGGTGATCCCAATCGAGAAAGCAGGAAATGGTCCGGCGCTTGGGAGGGTATATTAAAAAACCTCTAGGGACCAATTCGGTTCCAAAAAACTTGAGGTTTATTAGATAAAAAAGTTAAAAGAAATTTACAATTGCAACGCGTTTCGGCTCAGTACGTGAGCCTTCATCAGGCATGAAGTTACGTGATATGTGACAGGTTTATATACAGATGAGTAACACTGGGAATTATCCCGGGTAAAACACACGAGCTCTTACGTCACAGAATTATGTAACCAAGTTTATACAAATAAAACATATAAATTATATAAATAATAGAAATTTGCATCATAGATGAAGCGGAATGTGTGCATCTATTGTACTGATTAATGAAAAGATGAATGTAAGTATGATGTTAATAGATACCGGAGACCGGTGTCACCGGAAGTAGTCTCGTTTGTGTTTGATAGCCGGTTGTCGTGGCAACCTAGACGCTTACTCTGGTATGGAGATTGCTAGGTTACCAAGAAGAACATAGGCCATGACGTAGGTTACCTACGGAAGCCTAAGAAGGACAAAAAACCACAGGGGAGCTGGTGTAGCGCAATGGAGAAGAGATGTACTATAGCGCTCATGGAGGCGCTGTCTGCAATCAGAAGAGTGGACCGGATGAAAGTAAAGTTGATTAGTAATAAAGTGAAGAGGACATAAAGGTGAGGTGGTGTAAAAATGGTTTAAGTGGATTCTATTATGGCATTCAAACCATTTGGATGTAGTGTCCCTAATTTAAAGATCCAATATGACTCTCGTCTATTGAGAGTTTTAACTCTATTGTTGCATTCTATAGATATTTGTTCAATAGGAGTGAGAGTTAATTTTTCGAAGGTACAATCACTTGTTAAGGTCAGATGTTTTGATAAACTCTGTTTCAGGAATCCCATCTTGGTTTTGTGCCTATGACCATTCATCCTTATTCTCAGGGTTTGGATGGTGCGACCTACATATTGTAGGCCGCAATTACAATTGATCAGGTATATGACATAATCAGAAGCACATGTAAGTGTTTGTCTGATTTGGAAGGTTTCTCCCGTGTGAAATGATTTAAAGGATGAGGTGTCTGAGGTGATCATGTCACAGCAGAGGCATTTTTTATGGCCACACTTTTTTATGCCTTTTTCCTTTTTTACTCCAGCTTGATCTTGAGTGTTGGCTGATTTTAATCTGCTTGGGGCGAGGATGTTCTTGAGTGTTGTAGCCTTACGGAAGGTGATTTGGGGTCCTTTCGGTATAATTCCTTCCAGATGGGGATCTTTTCGAAGAATACCCCAGTGTCTGCTGAGGATTCTTCGTATTTCTTTACTCCCTTTGTCAAACGTGGTGATGAAATTAAATGAAAAAGACTTATTTGGGAGGATTTTTATTCTGTCTTTCTTTTTTTGTAGTAGATCATTCTGCTGTGTCATTAGATTCTTGTTAAAGGCTTCTTCTACAAGTCTTTTTGGATATTTTTTATCATAGAAACGTTTCTTTAGGATGAGAGCCTGCTCTTCGTAGTCGTTCGTTATGGTGCAATTTTTTCTGATGCGATGGAATTGACTGAAAGGGATATTATTTAACCATTTTGGATAATGTGCACTGCTGAATTCCAGAAAACTATTACTGTCTACTGATTTATTACTGTGTCTTTGTTATAATTTGGTCCATGTCTGAGTATAACAATAAATCGAGAAATACTATTTCCTTATTGCTGAGGTTCATAGTAAATTTTATATCCCAATTGTTGTTATTGAGATATCCCACAAAATCCTGGGCTTCGCTCTCCTCCCCTTCCCATATGATAAATAAATCATCTATGTATCTTTTGTAGTATTTTATGTTTATAGACCAGTTATGTAGAGAATAGATATAGAGGGACTCGAATCTCCCCATAAAAAGGTTAGCATAACTGGGGGCAGCTCGAGTCCCCATTGCAGTCCCTTTTTTTTGAAGGTAAAAGGTGTTCTCAAAAAGAAACATATTATGTTCCAATATGAATTTCAAACCATTCGTCAAAAATGTAATTTGATGATCGGGAAGGGACGTCTGGTTTCTCAAATACCAGTTTGTGGCTTCTATCCCCAGGTGATGTTGAATGTTAGAATATAGGGAGGTGATGTCTAGAGTTAGGAAATGTAAGTTGTTATTCCATTGGAAGCCCTGTAGATCTTTAATCAGAGAAGAAGAATCTCGCAGGAAAGACGGTAAATTTGTCACAATTGGTTGAAGATATAGATCTAGAAAATGTGATAAATTACAAGTAAGTGAGTCTATACCAGATATTATCGGACGACCAGGGGGATTAGTGAGGTTTTTATGAATTTTTGGTAAATGATAGAAAATCGGTATCGCAGGGTGATCAGCCATCAAAAATTTTTTTTTCTTTTTTGTTGAGTATTTTCTGGTCATAGGCTTCCTTAATTAGGGTGTTATACCTCTCTGTATGTATCTTGATAGGGTTGGTGTTTAGTTTGGTGTAGTAATCTACGTCTTCTAGGATTTTGTAGGCTTCTCTTAGATAGTCTGACCGTTCTTGGAGAACAATCCCACCTCCTTTATCAGCCGCTCTTATTACTATTGAGTTATTCTCCTTCAGGCTTTTTAGAGCTAGACTTTCGAACTTGTCTAAATTTTTTCGTCCTGTCTGTGCGGACTTGATGTTTAAAAGGTCCTGTACGACCAATGATTGGAAAGTTTCGAGGAAATGACCTCGATGGTTGATCGGATTGAAGGATGTTTTATTTTTTACTTTTTGGTGAATTATGGGATCTATATTACTGGCTGTAGCCGTATTTTCGGTTGTTTCTGGGAAATTTTTAATTTTAAAATACCTCTGTTGTGTCAGTTTTTTTATAAAAGTATTTACATCCAAAAATAGTTGAAAGTCATCAGTAATTTTGCTGGGACAAAAGTTTAAGCCTTTGGAGAGTAAGGATTCTTCCTCCGGGCTTAGTATATGATTAGATAAATTGAAGATTTTTACTGAGCTGATATTAGATTGTGGCTCCGTCTGAGTTAAAATCTCCTGATTTTTTTGGGGTCTGTTTTTTCTGTTCTTTCTCCCTCCCCTGTGGCCTCTTGTTCTTTTTTTCTCTTTTTCATTTTTTCCGTATTTGGTGTGTTTAACGGAATGAAATATTCGAGGAATCGGGTTTTTGCCCTGTTTGTGTAGTCCTTCGTTTTGTTGGATACGGAAATTGGAGTCTGTGGTCTTGTGGGACCGATCTCTAAAAAAGAGACATTGGAAGCGCAGCTGAAAGGTGAGACAGGTGGAAGTGTTTCGGTAGAGATGTTGGCTACATCCGTGTGTGTCGAAATCAAAAGGCTATTATTAGGATCTGCGTGACTGTGAGCAATGACAGTATCCTGACTATGGGAGAAAAAAGTGTCATGTAACGTTAGCCAGGTGGAATTTGGACATAACGACGAGGGTTGGATCGGGCTGAGGGTATGGTTTGTAGCGCTTGTAAGTCTGGTATCTAAGGATTGAGTGGTATTTTGGAGTGACAAAGTGTCTGTGTGCTGTGAGACATGTATAGGATGTTTCTTTTTTTCTCCTTTTTTTTGAATGAGGTGAGGTTTTTGTACATGTGGTGTGCTCCCTAAGTGTTTGTATTTGGAGTTATGAATAACCCTTCCCATTGTTTTGCTCTCAGGAAGGTTTGGAGCTGTATGAGAGTTGTGATTTTTGATAATGTGATTGTGTGTTTGATGAGTCTGTTGTGTCTCCCTGGCTGTCTTGGATGTATTCCTATTTCCCATGTATTTTGGCTGATCATGTGTCTGGGCTGAATGCTTGTTCGTTGGTTGAGTGCTGGATAGAAATTTCTTTGCTTTTTTACCGGCTATATTGTCCTCTAGATTTTTGAGTCTATCTTGTATGTTTAAATTAATCATGTTAAAATCAGGATGATCTTTGTATGTGAAAAGTTCCTCAGTTATCCCATTAATTTGATGTGTAAGCCTATCACATTCAGCGGAGCGTTTATTTATGATTCTGGTCATGAGACCTAGGGAGTAATCATGTAAGCATTGGTCCCACTCCGAGGTGTACTGTGCATCATCTGGGAAAGCAGAGGGGATTTTTATGGACAGACCCTTAGGGATATAGTTTTTCTTAATAAAATATTCTAAAAACATGACATCAAGACTATGATGTAATTCTCTTTTTGCAAGGTCCTCAAACCTCAGAAAAAGATCAGTCATTTGTTTTGTCCTTTTTGTAATGGTGTCTGGTTGGCATTCAATGTTATCATGCTCATCAAATAGTTTACTGAGAAGTGCTCTTCGTTGGTTGAGTCTTTGGCCGAAGTAATCCATGTTAGTAATGGAAGGTAAGTAGGTCGCTGCCAGAAACAAGCTTGTCCTCCTTCGTGTGACACAATTGGCACTGGGATTGGTGTCAATGTGACGATGCAATATAGTGGAAGTCTGGAGTGGCTCTATATCACTGGACCGTCAGAGTTCATCAGATAAGTCAGATAGATATAGGGAAAAAACAAAGGAAAAAGACAAGAGGCGCTGACCTCGTGAAGTACGTAATAAAACCAGAAAATGGTAATAGAGAGTTGCTCACCTTGTGAGAAATAGGAAAGGCATATATGATCCCATTTAGCAGCCGATGGACTCCTGGTAGCAAGCAATCCCCGGTCCAGAGTTCGGGGTTGTCTTGGTGTATGTACTGGTGATCCCAATCGAGAAAGCAGGAAATGGTCCGGCGCTTGGCTTATAGTGACACGGGCTAGATTTGAAAAATGGGGCCGCGTCCTTAACGCCAAAAGAGGCTGAGTCATGTAAGGGTTAAAATATGGTGTTTGGTGCTAAACTGGACTGTTTGTCATCAATTTCTGTGATGACACAGGGTTATATGATATTTGGAGGGCTAAATATGAAATGAGAAAGGTATTCTTTTGTTATAGTAAAACACACAATACTATATCCAGGATAGATCATGTTAACTCCTTTAAATTTATTACAAGTACACTCTCGCAGACTATTAATTTTGCTAAAAATAGAAGAAGCTTTGAGAAAGGCAGTGGAACATTCCCTTACAAGTGTGGACGGGGTGACGAAAATAAGAATAGATACACTGAAGCAAAAGAAAAATACGATGGGTTTTTGGTGGAGAAATCTCAACATAAGATTTTCTTTTCTGGACAATCTAACTTAACGGAAGGAGGGCAGCCAGGGAAATTGCTGGTGAAAATGATTCAAAATACGCGGAGTGGAAATAAGACCGTAACAGCTATTAGACAATATAATGGGAAACTGTACAATGATCAAGATCAGATTCGGTTACAATTCAGAATTTTTTATAAGGCCCTATATGAGTCTACATGCAATTAAAGCTGTGCGGAGATTGAGGGATATTTGGAGGATATTAACTTCCCACGCTTATCTCAAGAACAGGTAGATATGTTGGAAGCACCAATTACTCTTATAGAATTGGGGATAACGATAGACACATGTACTAAAGATACAGCTCCAGGACCAGACGGTCTTCCGTTTGGGCAGCAGTGCTGCTGTCTATGATGTTAGATATGATGGAAGAAATTTATAGGAGAGGGAGGGTCTCCGATACCATGGCAGAGGCATGTATGATTCTGATCCCTAAAATGGAGAAGGATTTGCTGGACATGGGGTCTTATAGACCAATTTCCTTAACCCTAGAATGCATGACCATAGAAATCTACACTATTACATACCTGGGGCCTTTTAGGCCCGTATGCAAATAACATGGAATAACTTAAATAAAAATACTTTTCAAAGTTTATTTGAAAAATGCAAAGTAAGGATGCATTCCTACTAGCACTGGTGTCTGCCGGAAGGGGATCTGTAATGGATCTGACCTCCTGGTGTCCCCAGCAAAGGCTGGTAGAATCCGGGCATTCCGGCAGCCTTAACTGGAGTTACCAAGAGATCATATCCATTACGGATCACCTCCTGGCAGACACCAGCGCTAGTGAGAATGCATCCTAAGATGTGAATAATTCAAAATAATTTTGTGCAAAAAACAACAATAAAGTAACTGAACGGGCTTAAAACGCCCAATATACTCATTCGATATAACTCTTTATAATAACATTTGTCTAAAAGTTTTTTTATATAAAAGTTGCAGTAAACATGCTGCAGGAATATCCCTTTTCAAAGTTTCCTTTTTGAATTTACTAATGGCTGCAACATCTTTCACACGTTATCTGTTCGGAAGAATGATCCTTGCAGACATTTTGTCCTCAAGTAGTACAGACACGCTCCGATTTCCTGTCCTTCTTTGCTGGACAAATGTAACATCGGTTTCTTTTTTATCTCTTGGCTCTGGATGTTCCTCAAAACGTATACCACCTCTGATCATAGCTTCTGTTGTTTGCCTTGGCAAACATTTTGTATTCTAAGAGCGGCGGCTGTCATGTGCGTGTCATACTAAAACACAGCATTGTTTGAAGACCAAACCACGCTCCCTATGCATATTTCAGCATGGCACCTACCAGGCTCTTTGGAACGAATTTTGACGGAAAATTCGGCGAACTCTGCAAATCAAATTTTTAAAAAATTTGATTCGCCAGCTTTGCCAAATTTTCCGTAACACAAAATGACAAAGAGTCCAGACGCATTTAATATAAATAAGTATTATATAGTATTAAGAAAAATTGCCATGCCAAGAGGAGAGGGTCCTTATTGAGTAAAGAGTTAAAATGGAATCACATGTCCCTTATTTTACCAAATTGTTCAGGACGGTCTCTATTTTCATATACAAATTACAAAATACATAGGGGACAAAAGCATTAATCCTAGAATGCATGACCATAGAAATCTACACTATTACATACCTGGGGCCTTTTAGGCCCCAATGCAAATAACATGGAATCAAATAAAAATACTCTTCAAAGTTTATTTGAAAAATGCAAAGTAAGGATGCATTCCTACTAGTGCTGGGGTATGCGAGGAGAGGGATCTGTAATGGATCTGACCTCCTGGTGTCCCCAGCCAGGCATTACGGCAGCCTTAACTGGAGTTACCAAGAGATCATATCCATTACGGATCACCTCCTGGCAGACACCAGCGCTAGTGAGAATGCATAATGAATAATTCAAAATAATTTTGTGCAAAAAACAACAATAAAGTAACTGAATGGGCTTAAAACGCCCAATATACTCATTCCATATAACTCTTTATAATAACGTTTTTTTGTCTAAAAGTTTTTTTTATATAAAAGTTGCAGTAAACATGCTGCAGGAATATCCCTTTTCAAAGTTTCTTTTTTTTAATTTACTAATGACCGCAACATCTTTCACACATTATCTGTTCGGAAGAATGATCCTTGCAGACATTTTGTCCACATGTAGTACTGACATTTCCTGTCCTTCTTTGATGGACAAATGTAACATTGCTTTCTTTTTTTATCTCTTGGCTCTGGATGTTCCTAAAAACGTATACCACATCTGATCATAGCTTCTGTTGTTAGCCTTGGCAAGCATTTTGTGCTGCTTCTCTCCATTATGGTAGGCATTAAAAGTTCATAGCAAAGTTCCGTTAGTATATACGTCTCTTGTCCTTTCTGGCATGGAATTCTGGATGTCTCACTATAAACAATATAGGTATTGAGGGTTGACACATCTAGCATATTATAAAAAAGAACTATATACGTATACTCTCCAATCATTTTGTCCATCTTGTCAACTCCTCCTTTGTTTTTATTATAATGCAAGATTATTTGGGGTTTCCGTTTCCTGTTATTGGTGTCTATACTTCCATCATGGTGCATTGTTTGTTTCTGAAGCAAAAAATTGGCCAGTTCTAGACTAGTAAAGTAGTTGTCCATTGTTATATTTTTTCCAGAATTGGTTTAGCAAGTGTTTTTACTACATCAGAACATAGGTCCTTCTGGACTGGAGCATCAACATCTTTGCCACAGTAAATCAGACCATTCATTCCGTAATAGCTTGCAGCATCACACATCCAGAAAATTTTAATACCATATTTAGAAGGTTTGCTGGGCATATACTTAATGAATTTGCAATGTCCCCTAAATGCAAGAAGTTGCTCATCTACTGTCACATTTTCACTAGAATGGTAATGCTTAGTACAGTTCTTGATAAAAAAAGATTCCAGATGTAGCTAATAGGGGCTAATTTATCTGTTCCCAACCTCTGCACAGCAACAGCAGAGTCATAAAGACTAAGTCAAAGTTTTCCCCAGCAATAGTAAAGACAAAAAGACTTAGGATCACATGTAAACCTAATACGGGCCTAAAAGGCCCCAGGTATGTAAATATGGGATATTCACAAAAAAGGGTTATTATACCGAAATGCCTGTAACATAAAAATATATTAACAACTGCAAATGACTAACAACTATATAACTGAGGAATACCTAGAGTTTTAGAATTCTAACTAAAGTAATCTTGCAGTAAAAAGAAAACAATTAACAGAGCGGGCCTGCGAGGCCCCAGGTATGCATTCTAGGGTTAACCAGTTTTTTTCCTTGGGCGTATTTAGGTGGCTGTGGATCAATCCAACTGATGGCTATGGCCTTATTAGCAATCAACAGTCTCATGGAGGAAAACCCTTCCATAATGAGTTCATCCAGTATGGCCAGTAGGTGAGGTAATGTGCAGTGATGGCAGTTACACATCATTACCATGGTAAAAGAGCTAGAAAGTCTGTTACATCATCACTGGGAGCAGGGCATAAGAGGTGGGATGAGTTACTGAGAAATGAAGGATCATGGGACTTGTAGTTTCCAGTGGTGGCCATCTTGGAGATAACTGTCTTTTAAATGCTGCTGCTGGTACCGCTGGAGGCATCTACAGGGCTTATACCTGTGATTGGTGCTAGCACCCGACTGTGTGTGTATTAGCAAACCCCACCTCTGTATTAAGAGGGGTCAGTCCATCTATAAATATTGTAAATAAATTAATTAAAAACCTAAAAATTCAAATCACTCCCTTTCCCTAGAACTGTTATAAAAATAAATAAACAGCAAAATTCATAAACATGTTAGGTAGCTAGCAGCGTGACCCTTAGTAAATAACCCTCAATGTCTTTTCTGTAGTGGAGCCAGACAGCAACCAAAGACAAAGCCAAAGTTCCTCTGCTTTATGGATAGACAAGGAGCAGCAGGATGTAAATGCAGAAAACATGCACGGACAGCACACACTTTTTGCAGCAGCTCCATCATGTCTGCATAATTTTTCAGAAAGCTTTGCACCACCAAGTTAAGAGCATATTCAAGACACAGGATGTGAATTAACCCAGATTGAGATGCCATGGCTTTTTATACCTACTTTGGGTGGTGTGGTGGTATTTTGTAAAGACAGATGAGTTTTAACATGGCCTACTGCATTTCCTCGCGGCTCTGATGAAACTGGTGGTGCCGACACTGACAGGCTGGGGAGGCAGGAGAATAGGAAGTGAAGTAGGAGGTGGAGGAAAATGAAGGCAAGGAGTGAAGGCCTGGAATTTTTGTGGAAGTATATGTGCCACAGCAATACCACTACTTTAACCCAGTGGGCAGTAAGTGGGCATCCCTGTCTATGCTTACTTACCTACCCAGAAAAGTAGTGGTGGCTGAGAATGTAGTACTGTGAGTAACAATTTTAAATCTGTCTGCAATGGTAGCCTTATAAAAAGCCAACTATTCTGCAACTCTCCCAATCACAACCAGGGCTAGAAGGTGAGATGGGTCAAACTTCCAAAGCAGCAGAGGAAGCCATACATGTTTCCATGTTTTTGTCTTAGTGTGTCATCCACTGCAGATCATGTTTATTTTATGGGGCCTGGTCATGCACATGGTTTTCTGATTGTTATTCTGCACATTGCTTGAAAAAAAATGCCATGCCAGGGAGATCCTCTTGGTATGGTGGCAATGACAGACCATGTTGCATCAATGGGCGGCCCAATGCATCTTGGTACCCTTTCACATCTTCTGCTAGCTACATAGGGCTTTGTGAACACCACCACTTCCTCTGAACTATCATCTCCTTTGAACTATGAGGGGTCTAGGATGCCATCCTCCCAGCTTTGAGAGTTTTCATAGAGCATTAGTGACAGCTTCTTTACCTGTGGCTTAGATGTCTTTCCTGAATTGAAGGGGGGTAGGGTGAAGGTCTTTGCAAAAAAGAGGTGGAGCAAGTTGAAGTCACTCTGAGTGAACTTGAGGCAGTCTTTACAATGTAATTGACCAATGTTTTAACTTTGTCAGGCCTCTCCATTCTGGAAATACACATGCAGTACTGCTTCGAAAAGGACAATTGTTTGAAATTTCTATCTGCCCCTCTCTGTATTCTAGCTGTCTCTTCTCCCACTGTTGGTCGGGTTCACTCCTTATTACACATACCATCATCTGGGGCAGAGACATTAACAACATGTTTTCTTCTTTTATTATTTAATTATATTTTTATATTATTTATTTTTTTATTTTTTTAACATTGTGTTATTATTTCAAGTAACTGCTCTGTTATTTCCACAATTTTTCTGCCTTTTAGCCCTTACTAGTCCCATTTTACAGTCACTTTTGGTGTTTAAAACCAGGCCCCGGTTGACTTCAATGGGGTTCATGTTTAGGGTTCAGCAAGAAGTCTGGGTCCCAAACCGAGTTTTGAATAACCCACTCATCTCTATTGCAGACATACCTTAAATACAAGAAGTTGGCCAATCTTTTACATAAGTTGGCCATGTGCCTTTACTGCCTTAAAGGGTAACTGTAAAGCAATAGTGATTTTACCAAATTATTATATGTGATTCCCCCTTTGAAAACAAACAGAACAATGCCTACTTTGAGTTGCTCGTCTTTTTCTTTCCAAAGTTATGGCATTTTCTGTTCTAAAAGTGTTTGACAAAAATCTTTCTCACCAGAGGTGAAGTGGGTGGAGATTAATAGAAGAGGGAAGAGAGAAAAAGTTCTGCAGAATCATAGACTGGAATGGAGGGAGATCTTGTACCTCACTATTCTGTGCACTAGGCAACTGCATTCACACATCAAGCTCTGATTCATGCACTGTCACATGACCTCCTCCTCTGTGAGCAGGCAGCAACTCCCATCCCATGAAACCGACTCAGAAACAAAGTTTAAACAAAGCACAGATTCATAGGGCTTATCAGTACATGGAGAGGAGACAGCCATTGCAGCAATGAGGTAATCTGAGGAAGATAGCAAAGAAACTGCTGCATAGAGTTAACAAAGATAATTGAAAAAGTTGTTTTACATCTCAAGAGCTATTGATTTGTGGAAAAAACCTTTACAGTTACTCTTTAATAATAATCTCTGAATGTTCATCAAGTAGTGTATTTGATTAGAGTAGAATGGCAGTGCAACTTGGCTAAGGGGATAGAGTTGTAGTTTTAAACCTTGTTGAATATGGGCCAGTAGTCACAAATACCTGAGTTGCTGTGAACAGCGAGGCGATCAGTCCCATTTGGGTACACCTTAGCTTGAACACCAAGAATATTTAGTAATGGCCCAACTCCACAATGTGCTTACTTGACACATTTTATCATGTTTTTCCACAAATGACAGCAAAAATTCAGCAATTAGTGCAAAACAATGATCATAACCCCCGAGGTAGTTGTTCAGCTCTCAGTATATGCTAGGCTCCTGCTCTGATCGCTCGGCTTTAATTCTGAGCCTGTACAAGCACCCGAAGGAGAATACAATGTCCCTAACCACAATGTACTATCTAATTGGGTTACATGTAGAGATTAAAGGGGTTGGACATTCTTTTACATAAATTGCCCATGTGCTTTTACTGCCTTAATAATATTCCCTGAATGTTCACTATTTGCTTCCTTTATTGCTGTGTGCAGACACTAAGTTCACTCTGTTTGTTTACATGTCTGAACACTGATAAATAGGAGGGACCTGTAGCAGGAGATCATGACTCATCAGGCTGATCCCCCTTGCACCTCCCTGTGTGTATCAGTGAGTAAGACTGAAAAAAAACCCACACAGGAGTCTGCCATTATAGACGGATTGAAGGAGTGAGAAACAGGAAGTTGCAAAGTGCAGCATGTGGAGAACAGGGAAAAGCTGAAGCTCTCAGAGGAGGCAAATGTACATGCAGAAACCTGTTTAATGTAAGAGATTTAAGGGCCAACCCCTTTAAAGAAAGCGTAAAAAAGAGATTCCAAGTTTGGTTGACCCTATCCAATTTGTTATTGCAAAAATATGCTGTATGAGGAACATCACTGAAGTAAAGGGTGTAGAATTGTGCTTTCCATTATATAATTACTTTAATATCTACAGATATATGAATTAATATGTCAAAAATACCATTACTACAAATTATATGGAAGTAAGTGCTACCAGTAGTATGTTTATACATTAAATACAACCAAATCGCAGTCTCCTGTACCAGGTCTAAACAATAATGCAATAATAATGTTATGCTGGATAAATTACCTCATTAAAACTTTCCATTATACATTGCAAAACAGAAACTGATATTACACATCTTCAGTGCTACCTCCATGCTGAGAAAATGAAGCATAAAACCTGTGAATAATTGCTAGTTATATTGAAACATAGGGACATATTACTTGAATTGATTACTATATTTTGATACAGAATTTGGAGGATGCATATGGAAGGGACTGTGGACTCCGAAGATAAACTGGTGGAACAACCTCTACATCACTGAACACTCTGCTACTGCTGTGTGCCCTTAAAAAGGACCTGTCACCCTGTATAAAGTAAGCAGCTCATAGCCCTATGACAGATGTAGCCGTATTAAACTGCAAGCTTCAAGCGGCAGTCACCACCTCCTTGTACCAGACCCTCATGAATACACTGGACTGCTGGAAACTCGATCTGATGTTTACAGCGCTACATACTACAGTGTTTGTTAGCTTTATCGGAAGGTTCTGATACAATGTTGAGTTAGAGACACACCTTTGGATGTATTTAAGGCACATCTGAAACACACAGCTTCTTTGGGAAAGTCTAAAGAAACCAGCCAGATACAGAGAATTGTGGGCTTGCACAAGTTTGGTTTAGCCTTGGGTACAAATTCCATATATCTAACGATGCCTCATTACTCAGTCTAAACAATTATATGCAGGGTCGGACTGGCAAACCAGTGTACCAGTAAAACCATTGGTGGGCCCGAACCCTATGGCTACTCCCTATCACTGCTGACTCCACCCTCCCAACAATGATTCCCACCTGCGGTATCCATTTGTGGCTTCAATTTTATCCTCTGGACACAAATAAAGTTGTGTCAAGGATGTTGGAGAGAGCGGTCAGCTCCCACCAATATCATTGTGCCTTTCTGGTGCAGTGCTGCAGTGCGCAGTGATATGTCAGCATCACATCTGCACACAGCAGAGAAAAGAGAGAGCCACAGGGGAACGGATGGAGGAGATGTCTGGTGTGTAGGTAATTTTCATAAGGGGACATCTTTGAAACTAACCAAAAGGACAAATTGTCATCTGTCATTACATGAACTGACTGAGACATAACTCAGGGTCCTGATGAAGGGACTGTCATTTACACTGGTACCAGCATTTGACAAAGTCATTTGGATCAAAGATATAAACTTGTCTGCACACAAAATAGTGTTGCATAAACATTTTGCACAAACCAAAACAACAGAGACAGGCAGCGTGCATGCTCGGCAGCTGGCAAGAGTTGGCACTTGTGCTCCTCATTATTTTACCAGTGGCATTTAAATAGATAATGCCAATCGATTGCGGACGTTATTTGTGGCATTGTTGAGAAGGGCACAAACTGATGATTATTATTCATAACCTTGACCACCATCAGGGTGTCCTGGAGTCAGACAGAATGTAAGTGGACCCAGTGTCTCACCTGTGTTGGTGATTACTTTCTATGGAGGGAGGTCTTTTTTTTCCTTTTTAACCTCACTGTCTGCATCATCACCGTCCCCCTGAGCCTCCTATTAGGAAGGACCAAAAGTACCCCACACAGGTGAGATACTGAGACACATTTACTAAAGGTTTTGCGTCAGTTTTCTGTTGGACTTTGCTCATTCTTTTAGGTGCAAACAGCTTGCGCAGGTATTTAAGAAGTGCCTGCACCACAATTGTGTCGCATGCAACCCTTTTGTGGCGCAGATGTACTAGGCATCATGCTGCTAAAATGAGTGGGCGTTCCGATGTCAGACCATGCACAGGTTTATCATGCACAGCAGTTTGCCCTACTCTTAGTAAATGTGCTGCACTGTGTCCACTTACTATAGAGGATTAAGGTACTTTCTGGGAATGCAGCCCCTACTCTCTCACAGACACTGGTAATATCATCATAATTATTGTTTGTTATACTGTGCATATTTATAAATGTAGTGCTGTGGCTAGAGATGGGCAAATCTAGTCTAACGAAGTGGAATTCGTTCCGAATTTCAGGGAAAATTTGATTTGTCACGAATCCGAAGTATACCATGATTCGTGGGAACAATTTTTTTTTTCTCCTTTATTACCAAAATGGGCGCAAGCACAACGTGTTACATGGGGCAGAAAACTCTAGGAAGGAGAAAGGAACACCCTTGATCACATGTGAAGACCTGTAAGCCAATCAGCGACCGACAGGGCTATGTGATGTCACACAGCCCTACTAAAACAGGCAGCCATTTTCAATCTCGGCATTTCACACTGCATGTGCTGTCTCCAGCGTCTAGCTGCTTGGACTGTACTGTAGCAATTTTTAGCTCCAAGGGTGTCCGTTTTGGGGATCTATATACCCCAAATAGCAGTTCTGTTTTTATGCTGAAGTTAGTAGCAAGAAATCTGTGTAAAATCCACAAAGTTGCTGTAGTGATTTGTGCTCCAATCCCAGGCTATTCATTTTGGGGAATCTGTATACCCTAAAAAGCATTTCTTTTTTGTTGCTGAAGTGAATATGAAGAAATCTGTGTAAAATCCACCTAGTTTCTGTAGTGATTCCTGCTCCTATCCCAGGGTGTCCGTTTTGGGGATCTTTATACCGCCAATGTCAATATTTTTTGTTGCTAAAGTTGAGAGCAAGAAATATGTGTCAAATCAACTTAGCTTCTGGAGTGATTTTTGCTCCAATCTCAGTGTGTCCATTTTGGGGGATCTGTATACCCCAAATGGCAGCACTATTTTGTTGCTGAAGTTATTAGCAAGAAATCGGTGTAAAATCCACATAGTTGCTGGAATGATTCTTGTTCCAAGTCTAGGGTGTCCATTTTGGGATGCTGTATACCCCAAATTTCAGTTCTTTTTTGGCAAAGACATAATATTTTCAGGGAAATGATAATGAATGATGCATGTCTCGTCTCTAATCTTCAAATTCAAATTTAAATTAAAAATTTCAAACTTCGAATTAATTTCAAACTTCAAATTCATTTCATACTTCAAACTCTATCATTGTGCCACATTGTGGCCTACCATGTTGCTGCCACCTCCAGAATTTGTCATTGTGCCACTCTCTGACTTCTTGCTGCTGCCACCTTTGCAGTTCTTTTTTGGCAAAGACATAAGATTTTCAGGGAAATTGTAATAATTGATGCATGTGGCGTTTCTAATGTTCAAATTCAAATTTAAATGGTGCTGCTAGTCCGATAGGGGTGAGCATGCTTCTCCCAGACACCCTGGAAGCAGCTGCTTCCAGTGCCATGTCCATGCCCGGGCAAGGCTCACACTCTAGATGAGGTCCTAGCTCCACGGCACGTCACCAGGGCGAGCCATTAGAGCATGCCGGCAGAGGCGCACCCTCACCGGCTACACTTTCTGGCATCCTCCAGTCTACACAACTGACGTACATCACTGCATGAATGCTTGAGCCTTGCTCTCTACTTGCACTGCCTGCCTGAATAAATGGGAGTGATTGACTGACTGACGCGTACATAAACTCTATCACTCTCTTCCTCCACGGCGCGTCACCGGGTCAAGCAATTGGAGCATGCCACCAGAGGCGCATTCTCGCCTGCATCACATTCCACCATTCACCGTTCACACTCAGCTCCACCGCCTCCCTCATTTCAAACTTTGTCATTGTGCCACACTGTGGCCTACCATGTTGCTGTCACCTAAAGAACTTGTCATTGTGCCACTCTCTGACCTCATTGACCTCATGCCGCTGCTGGCACCTCCACACTTTGTCATTGTGCCCCTCTGTTGCCTACCAGGTTTATGCCACCTCCCGAGTTTGTCATTGGAGTTGGCATTGGAGGTGGAAATGCATGGGAGTTTCCCCACCTCTACTTTTCTATTATTTATTACTGCTAAGATAGCACTGCTACCATTAATGTCGTGTGAACTTAGCCTAATCCATTCATTTAATTTACAGTTTTGAATGTGTGTTTGTGATGTGGTGCAGTAGTATAAGAAAGTATAAGGGAAAAATGTGCGAAGGACAAATATTGCAAGTTAGGGCCCCGAAATTTCTAGTGTCAGACCTGTTTATACAAACAGATTAGATTGAAATGTTCATGGGGAACCTGGACCTACAAGAAGAACTACAAGATCTTCTGGACTATGGGTCCTAAATATTTGCCTCTTCTTTTTGCTGATGTACTTTCTGTTGAAGCCATTGACAAAATACTGAACCTTGAACCAGCACTGTGACACATGTGGGTGGTTCACTGTAGTCTGTAATCTGTATTAGGGGCCTGAAACTTGTATTAGTTTTGAGGATCTGATTTGTGGAAACAGTTTTTTTATTCCGCAGGAGAGCTATTTTAATTACATTTATTTCTGCAAGTCTCACATGGAGGAGTTTACAGATGGCCATGTAAATAATGAATTACAGTTTTGAGTAAAGGAACAGTATGCTCTGGGTGATATATTGATAATGTGGTCACTCACATTTACTTGCTCTATGCTTGATTCATTTGTTGTTAATTAACTTACGGTCCCAAAGGTTTTGTATGGAGACCAAAGCCAGCAACAATGCTCTTCTTACAGTAAAAGCTCACTCTGTGGTTCATTGCTTCTGTTAAACATGTAACATCAGACGCCCACTCCTTGTCAATATGAACAAGACAAATGATTTCCTTACTACAAAATACTTCTTCACTATATGAAAGTCATTTATAATTAAGTATGTATTTTACTATATTTCTTCCTCTATAGAAAATTCTAAAAACAAAATGGTAGTTTGTAACAGTGATTCAATAAGTTTCAATGTTATGACACCAGGGCTCAAACAAGGGGTAGCGGAGGGTGGGTGATTACCCAGGGTCCCGTACACCCTGGGGCGCCAATCCGGCCATCGATAGCGATCAGTGATATGTGTATCTTTAAAATACACATATCGCTGGTTACTGGACAAGACAGCGCCCTCTACGACCCAGAGCGGTGCTGCCGACATAATTACTTAGGTGATGGTGCTGCCTGTGAGAGGATGCCGGTGAGAGAGGAGGCAGTTGCAGGGAGCAGAGGGGCTGGCTACATACTTGGGCAAGGGGACTGGGTGGCCATGCACTATGGGGCTGGCTGGCTGTAAACTATATGGCTTACTAGCTATATATACTGGGGCTGGCTATTAACTGGGGCTGACTGGCTATATACTATGGGGATGGCTGGCTATATACTATGGGGATGGCTGGATGGCTATATACTATGGGGTTTGCTGGCTGTATACTTGGGCCAGGGGCTGGCTATATACGATAGGGCTTGCTGGCTATATACTATAGGGCTTTCTGGCTATATTCTACGAAGCTGTCTAGATATATACTATGGGGGGTGGCTGGCTATATACTATGGGACTGGCAGGCTATATACTATAGGGCTTACTGGCTATATACTTGGGTCAGGGGGCTGGCTATATACTATAGGAGTTGCTGGTTATATACTATGGAGCTGGCTGGCTATATGCTATGGGACTTGCTGACTTTATACTATGGGGCTGGCTGGCTTTATAGTATGGAGCTGGCTGGCAATGTACTTGGGCCAACATACTGGCTATATACTTTAGGGCTTGCTGGCTATATACTATGGAGCTGGCTGGATATATACTATGGGGCTGGCTGGCTATATACTATGGGGCTTGCTGGATATATACCTTAGCCAGGGGGCTGGCTATATACCAAAGGGCATTAGCTGGCTACATACTATAGGGCTGAATGGCTATATACTACGGAGCTGACTGGCTATATACTAGGGGGCTTTCTGGCTATATACTATGGGGCTGGTTGGTTATATATTATGGCCTGGTTGGCTATATACTATGAGGCTGGCTGGCTATATACTTGGGACAGGAGGCTGGCTGATTAAACAGTATGGGGCTTGCTAGCTATATACTAAGGGTCTGGCTGTCTATATACTAGGGGCTGGCTATATACTAGAATGTTGGGTGTATATATACTAGGGGGTTTGCTGGATATATACTGGGGGCAGGGGGCTGGCTATATACTGGGGCCAGGCTGGTTATATATAGGGGAGCTGGTTGGATATATACTGGTGCAGTTGGCTGGCTATATACTAGGGGGCTGGATATGTACAAGAGGGCTGGTTGTATATATACTAGGGGGCTTACTGGCTATATACTAGCGGCTGGTTAGCTATATACTAGGTGACTGGCTGGCTATATAATATGGGGCTTGCTGGCTACAAACTGGGGGCTGGCTGGCTTAATACAGGGGGCTGTCTTGTTACATAAGGGGGGCAGAGGGTGGCTGTCTATATACTATGGAGATGGGTGTCTATTTACTAGGGGCTGGATGGCTATGTACTGGGGCTGGCTGCCTATATACATGAGGTTGGCTTGCTATTTAAAAAGGGGATAGCTGGCTATAAACTTGGGGTTGGCTGGCTATATACAGGGGGTTGGCTGGCTATATACTGAGGGTAAGGGGCTGGTTGGCTATATAATGGGGCAGGCGGCTATATGCTGGATGCTAGGGATGGCTATATACCGGGGGCTTGGGCTGGTTATATACTGGGGGCATGCGTTGACTATATACAAGGGTAAGGGGGGCTATATATTGGAGGCTTGAGCTACCTATATACTGAGGGAGTGTTCTTGGCTATATACACTCGGCCACTTTATTAGGTGCACCATGCTAGTAACGGGTTGGATCCCCTTTTGCCTTCAGAACTGCCTCAATTCTTTGTGGCATAGATTCAACAAGGTTCTGGAAGCATTCCTCAGAGATTTTGGTCCATATTGACATGATGGTATCACACAGTTGCCACAGATTTGTCGGTTGCACATCCATGATGCGAATCTCCTGTTCCACCACTTCCCAAAGATGCTCTATTGGATTAAAATCTGGTGACTGTGAAGGCCATTTTAGTATAGTGAACTCATTGTCATGTTCAAGAAACCAGTCTGAGATGATTCCAGCTTTATAACATGGCGCATTATCCTGCTGAAAGTAGCCATCAGATGTTGGGTACATTGTGGTCATAAAGGGATGGTCAGCAACAATACTCAGGTAGGCTGTGGCGTTCCAACGATGCTCAATTGGTACCAAGGGGCCCAAAGAGTGCCAAGAAAATATTGCCCACACCATGACACCACCAGCCTGAACCGTTGATACAAGGCAGGATGGATCCATGCTTTCATGTTGTTGACGCCAAATTCTGACCCTACCATCCGAATGTCGCAGCAGAAATCGAGACTCATCAGACCAGGCAACGTTCTTCTACTGTCCAATTTCGATGAGCTTGTGCAAATTGTAGCCTCAGTTTCCTGTTCTTAGCTGAAAGGAGTGGCACCCGGTGTGGTTTTCTGCTGCTGTAGCCCATCTGCCTCAAAGTTCAACGTACTGTGCGTTCAGAGATGCTCTTCTGCCTACCTTGGTTGTAACGGGTGGCGATTTGAGTCACTGTTGCCTTTCTATCAGCTCGAACCAGTCTGTCCATTCTCCTCTGACCTCTGGCATCAAGAAGGCATTTCTCCGCCCACAGAACTGCCGCTCACTGGATGTTTTTTCTTTTTTGGACCATTCTCTGTAAACCCTAGAGATGGTTGTGAGTGAAAATCCCAGTAGATCAGTAGTTTCTGAAATACTCAGACCAGCCCTTCTGGCACCAACAACCATGCCACGTTCAAAGGCACTCAAATCACCTTTCTTCCCCATACTGATGCTCGGTTTGAACTGCAGGAGATTGTCTTGACCATGTCTACATGCCTAAATGCACTGAGTTGCCGCCATGTGATTGGCTGATTATAAATTAAGTGTTAACGAGCACTTGGACAGGTGCACCTAATAAAGTGGCCGGTGAGTGTATATATACTGGGGGCATGTGCTGGGGCTAACAAATTACTGAGGGAGAGATTATATGGTAATATATATCATAATATATTGAGAGATCACTTTGTATTATGTGTATATGCAGGGGGCACTTAGCTGTTTGGGGACATTATAATGATTGTGATTTTTTTCAGGGACGGAGTGTGGAGATGTTCTCCAGGTGGAAAATTCTGCAGTGATAAGTCATGACTGGGAGAAGTTGCCACGACATTCTCTATCTGATCTTATTTTGTGCTGCATAGTCATTGATAACCATGGGGCTCATTTACTAAGGGTCCGGAGAGCACATTTTTGTTTCCCGGCGATTTCCGTTTAGCGCCGCATTGCCCCAGGATTTTGGTGCACGCGATTATCCGGATATGGGTATCTTTGCGCTGCCTTAGGTAGCTTTTTTCATGTTCGCGATCGTATTTTGACCCATCAGTCTCGGCTTGCATGCGACAGAAATCGGGAGGGATGTAGCGGGATGTAACATTTAGAATTGTGTCGCAAGACACGCACTTACAAGCACTGGGAAAAAGAAGATGAACTCCAGCAGACCTCATCGCAGAAGCGACGGATGCAGGAGCTCAGGTGCACGATCTTAGTGGATTGCGGCAGACCCGAATCCTTGTCGGACAAAGCACCGCGGGATTGCGACAGGACCAGGTAAGTAATTCTGCCCCTATGTGTTTGGTATAGTCATTGCTGTAATATATTTATGTGATTGCTACATTCTTTGCAGGTATATATTTTTGGTACAAGCATCGCAGGTATTTTCACTGGAGGTACATATTTTTTTATTTTACTCTTTTTTTTGCTGCTGAGAGGCCTTATTGTAGATATTCCCACAGTAGGTGGCCTCTTCAATTTCTTTCTTATGATTTTTAAAGGGGGCCATTTTGTCACGGCCACAGGTGTCCCTGCGACCTATATCCTGGGTCGCAGATCCACCCGTGTGCCTTACTGTGCCCCCGGAGCCTATCTGACCATTAACTCACCTCTCCCGGCTCCAGCAGTGTCCTCCTCGCTCCCAGCAGTCCGCCGCCTGCGTTCAAGTCTCCTAGGGTGCGTGCGCCAGCTCTGTAAGATTTAAAGGGCCAGCGTGCTGATAACTGACTTTGGCTGGTCGCCTGCCAAGATAAATTCCTGCCCCTTCCTGTGTCCCCTGCAAGATCTTTGTGCTTCCATGCGAGAAAGCTTTGTTCCATGCCCTTTGTGATTATACTGATTTCCTATTGTGACCTCGATTCCGTTCCTGACTCTGATTCAGTGCTGTCTGTCCTGACTTACTGCTAAGGTCAAGGTAGTTATTTCAAGGGTGGATTTTAAATATATTTATTAATTAAAAAGGGACACCTTACAATTCAAGGAGGTGCTGAATGTAGCATAATTTTCAAAGTATATAATTAATAAATTTGGCTTTAAATTAGGGTGGCAATGAATATATTTAGATCTTCAGGACTCATGGTATACATTGGGGCTCATTTACTTACCCGGTCCATTCGCAATCCCGCGGTGCGTTCCCCGGCGTTGATTCGTTGCTTGCCGGGATTCACTAAGGCCGTGTGCCCGATATCCACTGGGTGTTGCTGCTGCGCTGAAGTGTGAGTGCTATACTTGCGGCACAATATTTTTTTTTTAAATTCCATGGTTTTTCCGAATCCGTCGGATTTTCCGATGGCCACACACGACAATTTCTGTCACGTGAAAGCTGGCGCCGGGGCAATTCGGTGCAAATCGAAAATATTCAGAAAACCCGACGAAAATGCGCGATTCAGACCCTTGGTAAATGAGCCCTATTATGTTGAGGTTTTACAATAATTGTAGGGGTCACAGTATGGTCAGTTTTAGTGTGAGGTGAATATATAGTTTATGGGGTGGCACAGTAAGGTCAGTTGTCATATTAGGGATACATATGATATATCCAGATGTGAGGGAGGAAAAGTGGGGGGGTTGCTGTGTGAGAGGTGTACACAGGAGATCAAAATTTGAGAACAATGTAAGATTACATTATTTCCAGAAAAAAAATTATCAACATTTGATGGATTTTTTATAGGGGTATGCTATGCCACAGAAACAATGGGGTTTATTTACTAAGGGTCCGCGGATCAAATTTCCGTTGGGTTTTCCGATGTCTTTGGGATCGCGCCGCAGGGATTTTGGCGCACGCAATCGGATGTTGGTGCAGTAGCACCGGCTTTCATGGGGGGTAGGCTCTAAGACGATATGACAGACTCGGACAACTTTGATATTGTGTCGCATAAAATGCACTTAGATACAGCAGGATGAAGATGGTAAATTCCGGCAGACCCAATCCGGGAAGCGACACATTCAGGAAATCGGGCACACAATCTTATTGAATCGCGACACAGTGCATTGTTGTCGGACAATGCACTTTCGGAAAATGCTCCAGATCGGGTAAGTAAATGTGCCCCAAAGTGTTACATAATTATCAAAGTTTATGAATATAAAACGTTTATTTTGTAAAAAAAAAAAAAAGTGATGATTAGAGAATGTCAAAGGCCTTTGCTTTGAATGACTCCCGGCCGGCCATGCCCCGTCCTGGCACAGATTGTGCTAAATAATTTCAAGTGCCAGTAACAAGCTAGCATTTTCAATTATTTAAGGACTTCTACACCACTGACGTGGGGCAGAGGCCCTGATAAATATTCCCCAATGACTCTCATTTATTAAAGCGTTTGTGCCAGTATTCAGTCTAACTGCACTAAAAAGAATGTGCAAACTGCTTGCAGATGTATTTATAAAGTGTCTGCGCCAGTTTAGTGTTGCGGCTGCACTGTGTCCAACAGAAAAAAATGTGCACCTAAAGGAGCGTGTTAGTGCCTATTCTGAGTTTGCTCCACATTTATTACTGACATGTGCTACAATTCTGCCTGCGCTATGATTCTGCAGCATGAACAAGTTGCGCCAAAAAAACATTGCTCACTTGCAGAGCAGTGCATGGTGCACCAGATTAATGAAGACCATGTACAGTTTAGATTAATCTGGTGTACTCTACGCACATAGTACAGACTGCACTAGTTTTGATAAATGTGGACCATTGTTTCCCATCTGATCCCAATAAATTAAAATTGCTTTCATCACTAAAATGAACTGTGGACCACTTCTCCTCTGTCCACGCAACATGCCCCTCAGCAAAGGTGAGTCTAGCCTTTTGATTCTTTCTGCTAATGGGAGGATTGATGACTGCCCAGAGGGCTTTGAGTGCAAATGCTCTTAAATCTCAAGGCACTGTATGGCGAGACAAATCTTTACCCTGTTCAGGATTAACTGGCAAAAAATTCCAGCTGCAGTGTTGACATAATTACCCATGGAAATTCTTTGTATTAACCTGTCCTCTTTTGCATTTGCATGTGTTTATGATGTTGTAAGGATGCAATATTTTAGAAATCACAGACTTGAAATGACCAACTTCTCTTGCTATAACTTCTGCCGGAGGGTTTCAGTCACAATAAAACAGCAGACAATTGGACAGAGGAAATTGGATGTTGTTCTTAGGGACCTAAGGTAATATATAAAAGTAAATTTTGGTGCTCATTCCCACACCTTTAAGATGGAGGTTTACCTTGGGTAATCTTGAGATGTGGCCTTGAAAAGATCCCTGTGTTAGGCTGCCCTGCATTCAGGATATCTGTGCATAGAATACAATCAATATATGCAATAGTTCAAGGCCAAAATGTATGGCTTGAATGGCGCCAGAGAAAGATCATGTATTGGAGAAGGTTCTCGGGTGGTGTTGAGCAGTCCCAAAACCACAAAGTTCATTAAAAGTTTGGTACCCTGGGATTGGTTTGGCTCAATTTCCCACACATGCTTAACACCTGTTGGCCCCACTGGATCAGTGCTGGCACCGATCATGCACGTTAACTCTTTAAATACTACTGGCAATCAACTGCCGCTGATGGTGGGAGACGCCATTTTCGGGAGGATTGTTGCCCCTGATGACGTCATTGGGATCATCGACCGTCCCAAAATCGAGGAAACGCAGCAATGCCAGTTGGTGGTGGCGCACACGTGCATGCAGTAGTTTAAATTCCGCTGACATCCCGAACAGGAAAAGTATGTCACATGTGGTGTGAATGTAGCTATGCCTTAAAAATCTGAATACCTACAGACTTATTGGCAGGCATTTATTGAGACCCCTTAATCCTGTGTAGCATGAGCCTAATATTTCCCATGGAGCATGTCCCATCATATATGAGGACAGCTTTTTAAAATTGACTACATTAAAATCTCTTTCTGGAACAGATAAGTGTGGCGAAAATCTCCATTTGTGCAAAACTTTTCTACAGCAGAATAGATAAAGAGGCAATTAAATACACAGTATGAACTCAAGATCAGTGGTGCATTGTAAGTCATACACTTTTTACAGAGTCTTGTGTGTTAACTGTAAATACTGTTAAAGGAAACCTACCATTACGGATATACCTACTAAGGTAGATCCGGTGGCAGGTTACTGTAATGTAGTGTAGCCTAATGCTTTTTATGCCCCGGAACTTAATAAAACTTTAATCTGATGTATATGCCAGTTTTCTTAATAGGCTACTTGGGCGTAGAGTAGCCCCGCCGTGGAGCGAGAACTGTGGCTACATCACACCCCAGTAACCTCTTTCGATCACTCCTACCCCAGTCTTCAGCACACAGCTCGCAGCAGATTTGTGCACTCGTCTGAGAAGCCTGATTATTGCGCATGTGCCGTATCTCCGTCTTCTCAGATGAGGCACTCTGCACCCACAGCTCCTACACCGGAGCTACTGCGCATGCACAGAACTCCAGCTTCTCCGACGAGATGGTAGGTTTTCTTTAAATATTTTATGATAACGTGAACATCAATAGATTCTTCTTTCTTTTGTCTAAACTTTATTTATGTTAATTTTGTTTCTTACGTAAAGACTTCTTCTTTTAGTATTTTATTTTACTTGTTAATTGTAGTTGATTGTTTACTCATTGAAATGACAATTTAAAATGAGTGCATGTAATCTCTCCGTCATAATGAATATTAATCAGCAGTAAACATTGCATCAATATTCATTTAAACAGATATGAAAAATGAAAGGCAGAAATGGAGGAAGGTTCTTACTGAGTAATGAAACATAGTATAACACAGTTACATGAAGCACAGGGAAGGAACAAATATTAATGTATTGCTAAGTTCTTTTATACTAGAAACCTGAATCAGGTAACAACAGCCACATTGCCCTCTAGTGGGAAAAAAATGAAATTATCAGTGAAAACATTTTAACCTTCCATACCTGAGCTATAACCTATATCTCCTATTTCTGGACAGAGCAAGAATTTAGATTATTAATACATAGTGGGGGTCATTTACTAAGGGCCCGATTCGCGTTTTCCCGACGTGCTACCCGAATATTTCCAATTTGCGCCGATTTCCCATAAATTGGCCCTGGATTTTGGCGCACACGATCGGATTGTGGCGCATCGGCGCTGGCATGCACGCGACGGAAATATGGGGGCGTGGCCGAACGGAAACCCGACGGATTCGGAAAAACCGCCGCATTTTTTAAAAAAAATTGGTCGCACGGGCCATACTCACATGCACCACGATGAAGACGATGAACTACGGGGCACCTCGGCGGACTTCGGCGCAGCAGCGCCACCTGGTGGACATCGGACGCAGGACCTTCATGAATCGCCGGAAGACCCGAACGCTCGTCAGAGAAGCCGCCGCTGGAACGCGAATGGACCGGGTAAGTAAATGTGCCCCAATGTGTCCTTCCTACACTTTTTGTACTGCCGTGTTCACCTACCATGATGCACTGAACAGTGTGTGCAGCAAAGAATAGGACATTATTCCAGATTATTTATATTTATAATATAATTCTCTGTGAAAATATTGCTGGTATGTTAAAATAATTTTAAAAATGGCATTGTAATTCATAACTTGGGCTGTTTTCACATGTATCACCATATTCCATTTCATTTGACAGAAATCAGTGCTGGACACAGAAATATATATTTTTAAGGTAAAATAACAAGCACAAGGACAACACACTCAGTGTAACCTTCTGTAATTATACTGGGTTGAAAATGCTGTTTGTCATATGTCAGATCCGTAAATACAAATATAGTGTAGAGTAAGGGGATCTGGGCAATACACTTGGTACAGTACACTTATCCCCACTCTAAATACCATATATCAAAAAGTCAAAGCACATTAAGAAAAAATATAAAAACTATATATAGGAAAAAATATAGGGGGTCATTTACTAAGGGCCAGATTCGCGCTTTCCCGACGTGTTACCCGAATATTTCCGATTTGCGACGATTTTCCCTGGATTGCCCCGGGATTTTGGCGCACACGATTGGATTTTGGCGCATCGGCGCTGGCATGCACGTGATCGGGGGCGTGGTCGTACGAAAACCTGACGGATTCAGAAATACCGCTGCATTTTTTAAAAAAATGTATCGCGAAAATTGCACTTAACTTCACTCAGCCCGGCTCAGTGTATTCCAGTGCGTTCCGATGCTCTTAAGCGCAGCTTAACTACCTTAATAAATCCCGTCCGGACCCGAATCCACCGCAGAGAACGCGCCGCTGGATTGCAAATGGACCGGGTAAGTAAATCTGCCCCATAGTCTTTATTAAACACATACAAATTTATACAGAAATGTATCGGCACAAGAATGGAATGAATTAAAAACTAAAATACAATGCATGTGATAAATGAGTAGCCAACAAGGGCAAAGATTAGCTTGGAGTAGGAAGGTAATACAAAGTAGGTCAGCCTACGGACACCAATGAGCGGCACATATACATATGCAAACAGAAAGGTAGTAGGACCTAATATATAATTACTAGAGATGAGCGAGCACTAAACTGCTTAAGTGCTCGTTATTTGAGACAAACTTTTCCCGATGCTCGAGTGCTCGTCTCGAATAACGAGCCCCATTGCAGTCAATGGGAGACTCGAGCATTTTTCAAGGGGACCAAGGGTCTGCACAGGGAAGCTTGGCCAAACACCTGGAAACCTCAGAAAATGATGGAAACACCACGGAAATGGACAGGAAACAGCAGGGGCAGCATGCATGGATGCCTCTGAGGCTGCTTAATCGCACCATTATGCCAAAATTATGGGCAACAGTATGGCGATGACAGAGTGACCGAATGAGGCTAGATAGCATCTAAAACATCCAATAATTGACCCTGACACTATAGGGGACGCATGCAGAGGCAGCGGCAGGCTAGAGAGTGGCATGGCGACATACCCCAAAAGGACTCAGGCTTCAAACCAATTTAAAAAACTCCTTTTGGCGAGGATAACGTGTAGCACTGTATGTATCAGTATTTTGCCTGGTTAAGGCGGCAGAGATGAACCAAAGGAGGTGAGCAAGAAGCGCTGAAATGATTTCCTATGTGAACAAAAGGTTGACGGTATATTTAGGCGATAACACAGCATGGTGGCGACATAGTGACCAAGTTCCATAACGTATCTGGTGAAACACCCGAAAAATTAGCCTGACACAGCTGGTTTGATAAGGGGACGACATGTGGAGGCAGCCATGGAGACGACTTCCATGATTAAGAGCTATAGTATGGAGCATCCATATTGCGCTGCTATGATTGAAACTTCAGGGATTGCGCTCCAGCGTCTGGGGTATAGACAGTTGAAAGTTGCGCATGGAGACATTGGTGGACGCTGTGGAGGATCATGGAGGCGAAATGGACAGGAAACAGCAGAGGCAGTATGCATGGATGCCTCTGAGGCTGCCTAATCTTGGGATGGAGCTGGCGGTCCGCTGCCAGGCGAGCTTTCGCCTGTCCAAGCCCCTGTCTCTCGGCTCCTCCCCACCTAAAATGCGCCTGGGGGCCAGAAGCGTTTACTTTGAAAAAATTATAATTTTCAAAGCAGGCGGGGTCGTTTGAATATTTCATCTAGGAATAATGGAATAGCATAGCGGTTCTATTTTTAATTGTTTTTTCGGAAATGTTTCCATGATTAAGAGTGACAGTATGGGGCATCCATATTGCGCTGCTATGATTGCATCTTCAGGTCTCCAGCATGGCGGCGACAGATGCGCCGAATTCCATTATGTATCTCGTGAAACACATGAAAATTCTGCCTGACAAAGCTCGTTTGATAAGGAGATGATGTGCTGTATTTTCTCTCGCGCTTCAGCATCTGGGGTATAGACAGTTGAAAGTTGCGCATGGAGACATTGGTGGACGCTGTGGAGGATCGTGGAGGCGAAATGGACAGGAAACAGCAGGGGCAGTATGCACGGATGCCTCTGAGGCTGCCTAATCTTGGGATGGAGCTGGCGGGCCGCTGCCTGGCGAACTTTCCGCCTGTCCAAGCCCCTGTCTCTCGCTCCTCCCACCATCAACATGGGCCTGGGAACCAGAAGCATTTACTTTGAAAAAATTATATTTTTTCAAAGCAAGCGGGGCTACAACAAGCACTTCTAAGAACCTTTTGTATAGAGCAGGTGTAGTACTGTTCTTATAAGTAATTGCCTTGGTTTACGGCGGGTGAGGAGAATGTAAAAGATGCGCAAGAATGCTGAATAAATCGGTAAAGTGATAAAAGTTTCGGGCAGTATATTAATGTGGATAACACGCGGTGGCGACAAAGTTAACAAGTTTTGATGCTTTGGAAAGCCACATTGCTAAGGGGAACATGTATGGAGGCTCTATAAGTCCGAATTTGGAGGCAGCTATGAGATATTGTGAGTAGCTATACAGACCAGACGCTTGTGGAGGCTGGTTATGGATACAATTAATTTGTGGATGAGTGCCTGTATGTGGGCAGATCTCCAAAAAAGTTTTCAAACCAGAGGAGCCGGTAGTGGGTCCTCCAGAATAATTAAATAGATGGAGTGTCCTGTATGTTGGCAGTCCCAAAAGGTTTTCAAACCATATGACCAGGAGTGGCCCACCATAAAAATTAAATAATTGAGTGGCCCTGTATGTGGCCTCCAAAAATTATTTAAACAGAGGCCTGGGTAGGTGGCCGACCATAAAATTAAATACATAAGAGTATATATCTAGTCCAGTTTGCCCTGGCAAAGATAGCCGGTTCCTCTGCTTTAAGTGTACAAAGAGGAGGGAAGAAGGAAAAGAAGGAAGAGTGCAACATTATTCAGGTTGAGCTTCTTTCACCGGGTGGAGAAGGAAAGCCTGAAAATTCAGGCTTTATTTCATCTTGATAAGCCGTCAGCCTGTCAGCGCTTGCAAGCGCAGGCCTGTACGCTTATAGTGATGATGTCCCACGGCACTGAAAACCCGCTCAGACAACACGCTATGGCAGGGCAGGCAGACCGCCAAGGCGTTACAGCGCCAGTTTCGTGCAACATTTCCACTTTGAAAGCCGTAGTTGTAGGGAGCTGTGTGATCATTTAGGACGATGTATAATCACTACGGTACTCCCTCACCATCTTTCTGTAAAGATCAGCCTACTCTGCCCGAGACTGGGGGGACAGGTGACAGTGTCTGCTGGGGTTACATCAACTGCAAAGGCTTGTAAGCATATCCCTTTGCCAGTCTGGACAAGCTGGCCTGCCTCCACTCTTCCTCGCTACCTGTCCCGCAGAAGTACGCCCCTCTGCCGCTAGATCTGTCAGAAGGATCTGTTTCAGCTTGTGCCAGGCCTGCTGGTATTCATGCATTCTCACTCTTCCTTTCCCTCCAGGGACTAGTCAGTGTACAGATTTTGGCATGTACCAATGGGGTGGTCCAGTATAGTGAATACCCCGCAATCGGTTGCTGGAAAAATATTCTTTGAACGCAGGGCACGGATAGGCACCTAGCATGATTCTGCCATATGCGCAATGACCCACGCGCAAGAATTCACTCCCCTCCACTGCCGACTGGTGCCATTTCCTCTCCCCACTCACTCTTCTTCTGCCCATACACCGTCGAACTAGTGAATGACTGAGCATGCTACATCTTCTGTCTCGCCAACATTCTCCTCCATCTTCCTCCTCGTCCTCCTCACCTCCTCCGATATGCGCGGATAACCAGACCTGAGGACTTTGGCTATGCAACAAGGGATCTTCTTCCCTCTCTCTTTGACGAAGCGCAAAGCTTCAGACTTCAATGCTGGACCAAGAGTTTTTCAATCAGGCAAGCGGGATGTGATCTGATGATGGCGGCATCGCCACTGACCATCTGTTTTTCACTCACTTCCTCAAAGTTACTCATCACCAACAGATATTCAGACAATCCACGTCCACCCTTCCCATGGTATGACTTTGAATGAAGCTGACTGCCTGGACTACCAGTTCTGGTGGAAGTTAACATCGGCAGTCTACGATCGCTCTGCAACTCTTGGTAAACTCATGGATAACATGGTTCATGTTGAATTCCCCTCGTTGCACTTTCGCCATAGTCGGTGAGCGCGCACTTCATGACAAATCAGACAGATTGGGGTATGTCTTGAGGAAATGCTAAAGTATGAGATTTAACACATGGGCCAGGCATGGCACATGTGCCAGTCTGCCGAGTTTTAGAGCCGCCACCAGGTTACGGCCGTTGTCACACACAACCATGCCTGGCTTCAGGTTGCCAGTCTGCGCCGTGATGCCCTGTAATAGCTCTTGGGCGGTGTGCCTTTTATCGCCTAGGCTCAGCAGTTTGAGCACGGCCTGCTATCGCTTATCGACGGCACTGCTGCTGTGCCTAGAGCTACCGACTGATGGCACCATGCCCACGGATGGTAATTCGGAGGAGGAGGTGGAGGAGGGGTGGGAGGAGGAGGAGGCATAGTAGGCCTGAGAGACCTGGACCGAGGTAGGCCCCGCAATCCTCGGAATCGGCAGTATATGACCAGTCCCATGGTCAGACTCGGTCCCAGCCTCCACCAAGTTAACCCAATGTGCCGTCAGCGATATATAGTGGCCCTGCCCGGCAGCGCTCGTCCACGTGCCCGTAGTCAGGTGGTCATTGTCAGAAACGGAGTTGGTCAGGGCACGGATGATGTTGTCTGACACGTGCTGGTGCAGGGCTGGGATGGCACATTGGGAAAAGTAGTGGCGGCTGGGGACCGAATACCGAGGGGCGGCTGCCATGAGGTTGCGAAAGACCTCGGTCTCTACCAGCCTATAGGGCAGCATCTCCAGGCTGAGTAATTTGGAGATGTGGACGTTGAGGGCTTGGGCGTATGGTAGGGTTGCACTGTATTTCCTCTTGCGCTCCAGTGTCTGGGGTGTAGACAGCTGAACGCTGCGCATGGAGACATTGGTGGATGCTGTGGAGGATCGTGGAGGCGAAGATGTGGTTTTCGCACGGGAGGTGTTTGGGCCGGGGTCCTGGGCAGGGGGCTGACTAGCAGAGGCAGCAGGTGACACAGGGGAAGGAGCAGTGGTGTGCCCGGCCGGAGGTGAACGGCATTGGTTCCATTGAGTGGGGTGTTTAGCATTCATATGCCTGCGCATACTGGTGATGGTTAAGCTGGTAGTGGTGGAACCCCTGCTGATCCTGGTGTGGCACCTGTTGCACACCACAGTCCGTCGGTCATCCGGTGTTTCTTTAAAGAACCTCCAGACTTCCAAAAATCTAGCCCTCGCCACGGGAGCTTCACTACGTGAAACATTTGGCGCTGATGCACCAGCTCTGGCCCTGCCTCTCTGTCTGGCGCCACCACTGCCTCTTTCAACCTGTTCTCGTCGAGGACTCGCCTCCGTCTCAGAAGCACTGTGTTCACCCGGCCTATCAACCCAGCTTGGGTCTGTCACCTCATCATCGTCCGATCCCTCAGTCTGCTCCCCCCTCGGACTTCCTGCTCTGACAACAACTTCACCAGTGTCTGACAACCGTGTCTCCTCATCGTCCGACACCTCTTTACACACTTCTTCCACTACGTCAACAATGTCATCATCACCCACAGACTGCGACCGGTGGAAAACCTTGGCATCGGGAAAGAGCTCAGCAGCATCCGGACAAGTGGTTTGTGACTCTGGGAAGGGTCCAGAAAACAGTTGCTCAGAGTATGCCGGTTCAAATGCCAAATTTTGCTGGGAGGGGGCAGACTGGGGGGAAGGAGGCTGAGGTGGAGGAGCTGGAGGAGTGCTGATTTCGGTGACATGGGTGGACTGCGTGGAAGACTGACTGGTGGACAAATGGCTAGAAGCATTGTCCGCAATCCACGACATCACCTGTTCACACTGTTCTGGCCTCAACAGTGCTCTACTACGAGTCCTAGTAACTTGAGACCTGAACCTAGGGAGTGTAGCTCTGTGGCGTTCCCCTGCTCCCTTATCAGCAGGTGGTGTCTCACCCTGCCCAGGACCACGGCCTCTGACCCCTGCAGTAGTTGGACGCCCACGCCCACGCTCTAGTCCTCTACCCCTACCCCTAGCCCTTGGGTTCAACATTTTCAAAATTAAAGTGTAAACTGTTTTTTTTGTGTTTTTTTTTTTTTTTTGTGCCACAGAAGATGATTGCTATGGCTAGTTTCTAACCTACACTGACAGCACACAACAGGATTTTGTGCTGTGCCTGTGATGACTTTCAGTTTTGAAAAAAAAAAATAAAAATCGGCCGAGTGTGCCTTATTCAATCAAACCCCTAATAAATTGTCCCACTTAGGTGTTTGAGATGGATATGTGTGTCACTAAGAGCTAAATAGAACGTTCGCAAGTCTCACTGCAAATTCCTCACAATATGGTACTAGCTGCACTACTAGTGCCAGCAAGCCCAGCCAGCAAACAAAGAAAAAAAAATATTCTAGCCCTAAGGGCACATTCACATGGCCGTCTGCGGGGACGTACATGCGGCCGCAAATTTGCGCCCGCATGTACGTCCCCATAGACGGCAATAGCGGCGCGGCGCAGATGCGGTGCCACACATGTGTGGCACCGATCCGGCCCGCACACCGCAAAAAGATAGAGCATGCTCTATCTTTTGGCGTGTGTGCGGCCGTGCGCCGCTATTCTCTATGGAGGGAGGAGGGGCCGCCTCCTCCTCCCCCTTTCTGATCAAAGCTCTGCTTTTTCTAGGTATAAAATAGGATTCCATTGGATGCTTTTCCTCAATGAAAGTCAACATCTCTTGAACAGAATGAGTATTTATGCAATCATTGTTGTCAAATACTAAGCAGGATTGTCCAGTGGACTCCTTTGCCAAGACAATGCACAGATTTCAATCAATAAGTTAACAAGTTACTTTTACGAAGAAGCTGTAATAAGCAGACAGATAGATGTATAGATAGATAGCATTGCAATCAGGAGTGTAACAACAGGGGCAGCTGTTATGGGGCCCACAGGGACAAGGGGCCCTGCACCAGACCTGACACACTAAAGAATGGAGGAGGTGCACTGATGTACACATTGTACAGCATAATATGTATACAGTAAGTCAGTGCACATCTTCCACAGTAAACTGCTGACCTGGCAGCTCAGATAAGAAATGTTAGGGGAGAACAGAATGGCCGGGACTTGAAAGCTCTCATCTCTGCTTCTGCTCTTCTACTTCTTCCATGTGGGCACAAGCTACAAGGCCCTGGGATAAGAGACTGCCTGGCAGTGAGTACACACATGTGTGTAAGAGTATATAAATGCATGTGTGTATATACTGTATGTGTGTTTATGGGTTGTAGGTGTGTATGTATATGCTGTGTACATATATATTGTGCATGTACTATACAGTATGTGTGTAAATTTCATATGTATATTCTGTATGTGTGTATGAATGTATATATACTGTGTGTATATACTGTATGTATGAGTGTATAAATGTTTGTATGTGCATAAGAGTGTATAAATGTATATATGAGTGCATAAATGTTTGTTTATGAGTATATAAATGTATATATGAGGGGACAGCAGAACAACAGGAATAGATCTCTCATCTCTATTTCCTGCAATGTACTTCCCCCATGTGGCCAGCAGCTACTTGGACTCTAGGATCGGAGTAAAAATGTATATATCAGTGCTTAAATGTCTGTGCATGAGTGTATAGATGTGTGTAAGAGTGTATAAATGTATCAGTATACTAATATGTATATTTTCTAAGGGGGCCCTATTCAGAATTCTGCTATGGAGACCTGCCTCTCCTTATTACGCCACTGGTATAAATGTATATATGAGTGCATAAATGTGTGTATGTGTATCTGTTTAGAACTTTGTGTATATACCGTACGTACATTATAAATGTGTGTATATATGAGTGTATAAAAGTGTAAGTATACAAACGAGTCTGTACAAATATAGATACATTTTTTAAGGACGAGGCCTATGCAAAAGTCTGCTATTGGGCCCAACCTCTCCCAGTTATGCCCTGATTGCAATTATTTTTTTTAAATGTTTTTTTCTCTAGCTTTGCAGCTCAGGAGGCGCTTACAATGAAATCTCTTCTATATACATGCTATTTATGTCTATGCATGTTGCTTAGAGATGAGCGAGCACTAAAATGCTCGGGTGCTCATTATTCGAGACAAACTTTTCCCGATGCTCGAGTGCTCGTCTCGAATAACGAGCCCCATTGAATTCAATGGGAGACTCGAGCATTTTTCAAGGGGACCAAGGGTCTGCACAGGGAAGCTTGGCCAAACACCTTGAAACCTCAGAAAATATGGAAACACCACGGAAATGGACAGGAAACAGCAGGGGCAGCATGCATGGATGCCTCTGAGGCTGCTTAATCGAACCATTATGCCAAAATTATGGGCAACAGCATGGCCATGACAGAGTGACCGAATGAGGCTATATAGCATCTAAAACATCCAATAATTGACCCTGACACTATAGGGGACGGCATGCAGAGGCAGCGGCAGCAGCGGCAGGCTAGAGAGTGGCATGGCGACATACCCCAAATGGACTCAGGCTTCAAACCAATGGGTGGCAGAGAGGAACCAAAGGAGGTGAGCAAGAAGTGCTGCAATGATTTCCTATGTGAACAAAAGGTTGACGGTAAATTTAGTCGATAACACAGCATGGTGGCGACATAGTGACCAAGTTCTATAACGTATCTGGTGAAACACCCGAAAAATGAGCCTGACACAGCTCGTTTGATAAGGGGACGACACGTGGCGGCAGCCATGGAGACGACTTCCATGATTAAGAGTGACAGTATGGGGAATCCATATTGCGCTGCTATGATTAAAACTTCAGGTCTCCAGCATGGCGGCGACAGATGGGCCGAGTTCCATTATGTATATGGTGAATCCTCTCACGCTCCAGCGTCTGGGGTATAGAGAGTTGAAATGAGACATTGGTGGACGCTGTGGAGGATCGTGGAGGCGAAATGGACAGGAAACAGCAGGGGCAGTATGCATGGATGCCTCTTAGGCTGCCTAATCTTGGGATGGAGCTGGCGGTCCGCTACCAGGCGAGCTTTCGCCTGTCCAAGCCCCTGTCTCTCGGCTCCTCCCCACCCAAAATGGGCCTGGGGGCCAGAAGCGTTTACTTTGAAAAAATGCTAATTTTCAAAGCAGGCCGGGTCGTTTGAATATTTCACCTAGGAATAATGGAATAGCATAGTGGTTCTATTTTTAATTGTTTTTACGGAAATGGTTCCATGATTAAGAGCGACAGTATGGGGCATCCATATTGCGCTGCTATGATTGCAACTTCAGGTCTCCAGCATGGCGGCGACAGATGGGCCGCGTTCCACTATGTATCTGGTGAAACACCTGAAAATTCTGCCTGACACAGCTCGTTTGCTAAGGGGACGATGTATGGAGGCAGTAAGGTAGTAGTAGATTAAAGGTGCTGCAGTTAAAACTATGTTAGTAGGATCTTGGGATGGAGCTGGCGGTCCGCTGCCAGGCGAGCTTTCGCCTGTCCAAGCCCCTGTCTCTCAGCTCCTCCCCACCCAAAATGGGCCAGGGGGCCAGAAGCATTTACTTTGAAAAAATTATAATTTTCAAAGCAGGCGGGGGCTACAAACAGCACTTCTAAGAACCTTTTGTATAAGATCAAATGTAGTACTGTTCTTATAAGTTTTGGTTATGGCGGGTGAGGGGAATGTAAACAGATGCGCAAGAAGCACTGAAATAATATAGGTAAATGATAAAAGTTTGCCAGTATATTTTGTGGATAACACAGCAGAGTGGCAACAAAGTTAACAAGTTTGATGTGGAAGCCATGAAAACAACCCAAAATTCTGCCTAATACAAACGAACACGGACCAGCTCCAGGATCAAGTATCCATAAAATCTTCAATATTTATTTAGAATTTCAGATAAAAGCTTTACATCCGAACAGGAGTCCAAATACAAGTCAGGAAATATCCCCTACGCGTTTCGAATAGATACACTATTCTTAATCATGGCTAAGTTTACTTACAACAATCATGGTCTTTATGTGGTAGCGGAGCCCGTCCCACAACCGGAAATGATCTCACAATCACAATCAGCCGGAGGGGGCTTGGCACCGTAAACATTTTAAACATTTTTAAACATAACTTTTAGCAACATACATTTAGCAATTATTAAAACATACACAAGTCATAATACTAAAAACATAGAGGACCCAAGGCATGAACAAAGAGGTAAGTATATATGAACTATACGTATCAATACTGGCATATCACGTCAACTCTTTTGTTTAACCCCTTCGGGACTCTAGTGTCTAAGGAAAATATCCAAAACGTCTCCCGATTGTATAATTTACGTTTATGGTCACCACGGCGAATCGGTCTCAACACTTTTTCTATAGCCATGCACTGAAACGTACTACAATTGCCACCATGTTTTACTTGAAAATGACGGGATGCCATTGAAATATTAACCGCATCCTTATTCCTAGTGTCTGAAAGGTGGCGACGAATGCGTACCTTAAGAGGTCTGCTGGTACAACCCACATACTGGACTTGGCAAGCACTGCATGTGATAAGATATACAACAAAAGTAGTATTGCAATTGATAAAATTGCCAATGTTAAACTGTTTACCTGTACTAGTTGAAATGAAATTTTTAGATGGAGACGAAAAATTACAACATATATATTTGGTATGGCCACATCTAAAAAATCCAGTTGTAGAAAGGCATGTATCCTTTCTGTTGTCCGAAGCACTAAACAAACTTGGAGATAAAATACTCCCAAGTGTGGGTGCTTTTCTGGATGCAAACCTCACATTATTATGCAAATGACCCGCAATGACATCATCGCAGGACAATAATGGTAAATGTTTTTTAACAATTTTAACTATCTCATGGTATTGTGTACTAAATGCTGTAGAAAAGGTGACAGGGTTGTTGTGTGATTCACTACGAACTCCTCTCTGACTGGTTTCACAGACAAGATCTTTCCTGGGGATATTACTCACAATATTTGTAGCTCTTGATAACATCCAAAATGGATATTTTCTCCTTCTTAAATTTTGACATATTCTCCGATTCCCTTCCCTATATGTTTCAGGATTAGTACAATTTCTTTTTAGTCTGATAAGTTCTCCCACTGGTATGTTTTTAATAGTATGGGGAGCATATCCAAAAAATTGATGGTATGTAAATTAAAATCTGACGTAAATTTTAAGTTCATATGGTTATTATTCATGTATTTAACAAAATCCAAAGCCTGTATTTCCGTCCCCTCCCATATCAGGAGCAGGTCGTCGATGTAACAACCATACCACCTGATATGGGAGAGGAAGGGATTGTCATCAGAAAACAAAAACTTTTCTTCCCAAAAAGCCATATAGATATTGGCTAGGGAGGCTGAACATTCCCCCCCCCCCAAAAGAAAAATAATTTTTAGACAGAAGAAATTCCATAGCCAAAATGATAAATTCTTTGACACTAGGATCATAATTACTGTATCTTATTAAAAAAATACCTTAGGGAATCAATGGCAATTTCATGGGTCAGGGATTGATACAAAGCAATAACGTCACATGTGAGCCAACAAAAAGAATTTTTCCATGTGAAACCATCAAGCAATGATACCACATGCTTAGAATCACGTAGGTAAACGGGAAGTACTTTTACCAGAGGTTGTAGGTGGTGATCCACCCATTCGCCCAAAATTCGGCCTGACACAGCTCGTTTGCTAAGGGGACGATGTATGGAGGCAGCTATATGGACGACTTTGGGAGGCAGCTATGGAGATGATGTGTGGAGGTAGCAATGGAGACAACGTGTGGAGGCAGCTATAAAGACGACGTGTGGAGGCTGCTATGGAGACAATTAAATTTGGATAGTGTCTGTATGTGGCAGTCCAAAAAAGGTTTCAAACCAGAGGAGCAGGTAGGTGGTCCTCCAGATAAATTAAAAAGATTGAGTGCCTGTATGTGGCACTCCCAAAAATTGTTTAAAACAGAGGACAGGGTAGGTGGCCCTCCAGAAAAATTAAATACATAGAGTACTATAGCTAGAGCCAGTTGGCCCTGGCAAAAGATAGCCAGTTTCCTCTGCTTTAGTGTACAAAGAGGAGGAGAAGGAGGAAAATAAGGAGGAGGAATGCATACCTGGTGGCGAATGGAAATCCTGAGAAATCCAGGCTTTATTCATCTTGATAAGCGTCAGCCTGTCAGCGCTGTCGACAGGCGTGTATGCTTATCAGTGATGATGCCACCAGCTGCACTGAAAACCCGCTCAGACAACACGCTAGCGGCAGGGCAGGCAAGAACCTCCAACGCCAGTTCGTGCCACATGTCCAGCTTTGAAACCCAGTAGTTGTAGGGAGCTGTGTGATCATTTAGGACGATGGTATGGTCAGCTACGTACTCCCTCACCATCTTTCTGTAAAGATCAGCCCTACTCTGCCCTACGACTGGGGACAGGTGACAGTGTCTTGCTGGGGTGACATAAAACTGGCAAAGGCCTTGTAAAGCGTACCCCTGCCAGTGCTGGACAAGCTGCCTGCTCGCCTACTCTCCCTCGCTACTTGTCCCGCAGAAGTACGCCCTCTGCCGCTAGCGCTGTCAGAAAGGAAATACTGTTTCAGCTTGTGCACCAGGGCCTGCTGGTATTCATGCATTCTCACACTCCTTTCCTCTCCAGGGATGAGAGTGGAAAGATTTTGCTTGTACCGTGGGTCCAGGTCCGTCGGTGCTGTAATAAATTCTTTGAACGCAAGGGTCACGGGATAGGCAGCCTAGCATGAAATCTGCCATATGCGCCAGAGTCCCAACTCGCAAGAATTCACTCCCCTCACCTCTCCTCCTCTTCCTCCTCATCCTCCTCCACCTCTATTGTAGCCCTAAGAAAGCCAGTTGGGTTCTTTCATGCCTAGTTTCTAACCTACACTGACAGCACACAACTGGATTTTGTGGTGTGCCTGTCACTTTAAGTTTTGAAAAAAAAAAAAAATGGCAAACTGTGCCTAATTCAATCAAACCCCTAATAAATTGTCCCACTTAGGTGTTTGAGATGGATATGTGTGTCACTAAGAGCTAAATAGAACATTCGCATGTCTCCCTGCAAATTCGTCCCAATATGGTACTAGCTGCACTACTAGTGCCAGCAAGCCCAGCCACAAGCAAATAAAAAAAATAATAAAATATAACGCTATTGTAGCCCTAAGAAGGGCTGTTGGGTTCTTGTAGACTCACTCCTGCCTAACAGTAAGCTAATATAACACCCTAACGCTATCCCTGCAGCAGCAGCAGCTCTCTCCCTAACGGCATCCAGACAGAGAATGATGCGAGCAGCGCGGGCAGGGGCTAGTCTATTCCAGGGTCACCTGATCAGGTCAGCCAACCACTGCTATCAACGTGAAAGTGTACCACGTCATGCTGGGTGGAGTGCCGAGTCTCCTGGCTTGTGATTGACTCTGTTTCTGGCCGCCAAAAATCAAAACGGAGGGAGATGCCATTTTCTCGAGCTGTGTTCGCTCATCTCTAATAATTATCATACCACAGATTAAGACATGCACTGCACGACCCCAACACGTGTTTCGCGTAAGGCTTCTTCAAGGGGCATATCTGGTACTGGTGGAAGCTGGTATATAAATGTGGACCAACCAATAGGATATGTTGTAGTTGATGATCATGCTATACCCCTGCCCACCTGACCATCAACTACAACATATCCTATTGGTTGGTCCACATTTATATACCCACTTCCACCAGTACCAGACACTCCCCTTGAAGAAGCCTTACGCGAAACACGTGTCGGGGTCGTGCAGTGCATGTCTTAATCTGTGGTATGGTAATTATATCTCAGGTCCTACTACCTTTCTGTTTGCATATGTATATGTGCCGCTCATTGGTGTCCGTAGGCTGACCTACTTTGTATTACCTTCCTACTCCACGCTAATCTTTGCCCTTGATGGCTACTCATTTTCCACATGCATTGTGTTTTAGTTTTTAATTCATTCCATTCTTGTGCCGATACATTTCTGTATACACTCACCGGCCACTTTATTAGGTACACCATGCTAGTAACGGGTTGGACCCCCTTTTGCCTTCAGAACTGCCTCAATTCTTCATGGCATAGATTCAGCAAGGTGCTGGAAGCATTCCTCAGAGATTTTGGTCCATATTGACATGATGGCATCACACAGTTGCCGCAGATTTGTCGGCTGCACATCCATGATGCGAATCTCCCGTTCCACCACATCCCAAAGATGCTCTATTGGATTGAGATCTGGTGACTGTGGAGCCCATTTGAGTACAGTGAACTCATTGTCATGTTCAAGAAACCAGTCTGAGATGATTCCAACTTTATGACATGGCACATTATCCTGCTGAAAGTAGCTATCAGATGTTGGGTACATTGTGGTCATAAAGGGATGGACATGGTCAGCAACAATACTCAGGTAGGCTGTGGCGTTGCAACAATGCTCAATTGGTACCAAGGGGCCCAAAGAGTGCCAAGAAAATATTCCCCACACCATGACACCACCACCACCAGCCTGAACCGTTGATACAAGGCAGGATGGATCCATGCTTCATTGGTGTCCGTAGGCTGACCTACTTTGTATTACCTTCCTACTCCACGCTAATCTTTGCCCTTGATGGCTACTCATTTTCCACATGCATTGTGTTTTAGTTTTTAATTCATTCCATTCTTGTGCCGATACATTTCTGTATACACTCACCGGCAACTTTATTAGGTGCACCATGCTAGTAACGGGTTGGACCCCCTTTTGCCTTCAGAACTGCCTCAATTCTTCATGGCATAGATTCAGCAAGGTGCTGGAAGCATTCCTCAGAGATTTTGGTCCATATTGACATGATGGCATCACACAGTTGCCGCAGATTTGTCGGCTGCACATCCATGATGCGAATCTCCCGTTCCACCACATCCCAAAGATGCTCTATTGGATTGAGATCTGGTGACTGTGGAGGCCATTTAAGTACAGTGAACTCATTGAAACCAGGAAATCAAGAAACCAGTCTGAGATGATTCCAGCTTTATGACATGGCACATTATCCTGCTGAAAGTAGCCATCAGATGTTGGGTACATTGTGGTCATAAAGGGATGTACATGGTCAGCAACAATACTCAGGTAGGCTGTGGCATTGCAACAATGCTCAATTGGTAGCAAGGGGCCCAAAGAGTGCTTTTTAGTAGACTTGGATCCAGCTACAGGATTTGGACATCAATGCTTGAAAGTTTAAAACTTCATGCTTTTATTAACGGACCTTGGTCACGAATACAAAAAGAATCTCTTTCAGCGTAACAGTTTAAAAGGTATATACATCAGCAACGCGTTTCAAACGCACTATGCGTCCTTCCTCAGCTGTTCTTAGCTGAAAGGAGTGGCACCCGGTGTGGTTTTCTGCTGCTGTAGCCCATCTGCCTCAATGTTCGACGTACTGTGCGTTCAGAGATGCTCTTCTGCCTACCTTGGTTGTAACGGGTGGCGATTTGAGTCACTGTTGCCTTTCTATCAGCTCGAACCAGTCTGCCCATTCTCCTCTGACCTCTGGCATCAAGAAGGCATTTCCGCCCACAGAACTGCCGCTCACTGGATGTTTTTTCTTTTTTGGACCATTCTCTGTAAACCTTAGAGATGGTTGTGCGTGAAAATCCCAGTAGAGCAGCAGTTTCTGAAATACTCAGACCAGCCCTTCTGGCACCAACAACCATGCCACGTTCAAAGGCACTCAAATCACCTTTCTTCCCCATACTGATGCTCGGTTTGAACTGCAGGAAATTGTCTTGACCATGTCTACATGCCTAAATGCACTGAGTTGCCGCCAAGTGATTGGCTGATTAAAAATTAAGTGTTAACGAGCAGTTGGACAGGTGTACCTAATAAAGTGGCCGGTGAGTGTATATGTGTGCATATCTGTGATTTGTATATGCTATATGGTTATATGGGGAAAGGTGTTTATATACTGTGTGTTTTTCACTATACATCTGTAAATGGCACTGCTGTGTGTGTATAGGGGATGTGTATATGCATTATGTGTGTAGAACTATTTTGTGAAGAACTGGATGTGTATGAATATAAATACATATTTAAATATAGAGGCATGTGATTGTAAGTCATGTGTGAGTATACCAATATGTATATTTTTAAGCAGGAAGGGAGCCCCATTTACAAGTTTGGGGCCCATGTCCCACACAACAACAATTTCTGTGCAAGCTTCACATCTACAATTTACATGTTATTTACATAGTGCACATAGTTTTGTTTTTCTGGTAAAATTTATTACAACTTCCTTTTTCTTCCCCAGATTTAGCTGGAGTCCATTATTGCCACACCAGGTGCTATATAGTGACAAAGTCTCCCTGTATTCCAAGTCATTGCCATTCCGTATGCATCTCACAATTACTGTGTCATCTGAATGTTTTTGCATAAAACATGCATCATCATTTTTTTTAAGTTAGCTATATAAACTATAAAGAGAATAGATGCCAGAACCGATCCCTGGGGAGCCTCATTGCTACTCAGAGTCTTGCCAGGCCAAGCATTACCCAATCACTTTGTGATCTTACAGTTAAATTGTCAAATATCCAATTTATTAGTGGGGTATTTTCAACCACGCAGCACAATATTTCTGACACAAGCTAGGGACAATTGAATTAAAGATGCTTTTAAAATCAAACAAATAATTTAGATTGCTGTAACATAATTGTGAAATTCCATTTACTTAAATAACTGATCCACTGTAGAAATTTTTTGTAAATTCTTTATAAATCCTTAAAGGATCAATTGCATCAAAAATGGCACCAGACTATCTACTAATTGTGTAAACAAGATTTGAGAGAACTTGTCAGCAGATATTAACCTAATAAACCACTACGAGTATGTTGACATGCAGCTAAACACCTTCCAGGTAATGTTTATTCATGGTCCTGTATGCTGGCATCATCCAGAAAATCAGAGAATTTAGTACTGAAGTCTAGCTCTCCCTGCCTAGAAGGCCCCCTTCACTGTAATTTATTGTCCTGCATCCAGAAACAACATTAGCCAGATCTCTTTAAGTCCAGTGCATGATGTCTCTCACATGGGTGTATGTGGGGAGAGCTTAACTTCAATGTTAAACTCTCCACCTACTTGACTTTATACCTGTTTACATCTCACTTCAAAGTTGATTTTCTGCATGATGGAACCATGCTGAACCAGGAAACAAACATGATCTGGAAGGTGTTAAGCAGATTGACAACATACTAGTAGTGGCTTATAAGGACCATTTCTGATGACAGGTTCCCTTTAAGCAATACTGATTGTCTATCATTTACCTTTATCTACTGTGGAAGAAACAGACCACAAAAGTTACTGGACACATTTTGGACTGTAAACCTCTTATCATGTCAACACTTTGTTCATATAGATTTGTTTTCCCCAATTATTTCTTGTTTGACAATCAAGGTTTGCTCAACAACAGGACGGGTATTACATCTGTTCTGGCGTCTTGCTCAGTTCTTGCTGGGAAACTGAGGAAACATTAATTTTCTATGTGTTGCAGTGTGAACAGTGGTTTAGTTGTTGAACTGCGAGTCTAATTCACCACAGTCTTGACCATGTCTACATGCCTAAATGCACTGAGTTGTCGCCATGTGATTGGCTGATTAAAAATTAAGTGTTAACGAGCAGTTGGACAGGTGTACCTAATAAAGTGGCCGGTGAGTGTATATGTGTGCATATCTGTGATGTGTATATGCTATATGGTTATATGGGGAAAGGTGTTTATATACTGTGTGTTTTTCACTATACATCTGTAAATGGCACTGCTGTGTGTGTATAGGTGATGTGTACATGCATTGTGTGTGTAGAACTATTTTGTGAAGAACTGGATGTGTATGAATATAAATACATATTTAAATATAGAGGCATGTGATTGTAAGTCATGTGTGAGTATACCAATATGTATATTTTTTAAGCAGGAAGGGAGCCCCATTTACAAGTTTGGGGCTCCTAATTATGCCCATGTCCCACACAACAACAATTTCTGTGCAAGCTTCACATCTACAATTTACATGTTATTTACATAGTGCACATAGTTTTGTTTTTCTGGTGAAATTTATTACAACTTCCTTTTTCTTCACCAGATTTAGCTGGAGTCCATTATTGCCACGCCAGGTGCTAAATAGTGACAAAGTCTCCCTGTATTCCAAGTCATTGCCATTCCGTATGCATCTCACAATTACTGTGTCATCTGAATGTTTTTGCATAAAACATGCATCATAATTTTTTTTTAAGTTAGCTATATAAACTATAAAGAGAATAGATGCCAGAACCGATCCCTGGGGAGCCTCATTGCTAGTCTTGCCAGGCCAAGCATTACCCAATCACTTTGCGATCTTACAGTTAAATTGTCAAATATCCAATTTATTAGTGGGGTATTTTCAACCACGCAGCACAATATTTCTGACACAAGCTAGGGACAATTGAATTAAAGATGCTTTTAAAATCAAACTAATTTAGATTGCTGGAACATAATTGTGTAATTCCATTCACTTAAATAACTGATCCACTGTAGAAATTTTTTGTAAATTCTTTATAAATCCTTAAAGGATCAATTGCATCAAAAATGGCACCAGACTATCTACTAATTGTGTAAACAAGATTTGAGAGAACTTGTCAGCAGATATTAACCTAATAAACCACTACGAGTATGTTGACATGCAGCTAAACACCTTCCAGGTAATGTTTTTTCATGGTCCTGTATGCTGGCATCATCCAGAAAATCAGAGAATTTAGTACTGAAGTCTAGCTCTCCCTGCCTAGAAGGCCCCCTTCACTGTAATTTATGGTCCTGCATCCAGAAACAACATTAGCCAGATCTCTTTAAGTCCAGTGCATGATGTCTCTCACATGGGTGTATGTGGGGAGAGCTTAACTTCAATGTTAAACTCTCCACCTACTTGACCTTATACCAGTTTACATCTCACTTCAAAGTTGATTTTCTGCATAATGGAACCACGCTGAACCAGGAAACAAACATGATCTGGAAGGTGTTAAGCAGATTGACAACATACTAGTAGTGGCTTATAAGGCCCATTTCTGATGACAGGTTCCCTTTAAGCAATACTGATGTAACTCTGATCCAATTACCAAGGAGATAGTTCCGGCTACCTATAAAGATCATGTGTCCAGGTTCCTCCCCACCAGTTAAAGTTTATCTTAGACTGCTTTAAACTCTGTGAGTGAGACATTGGGGCTGCTGCTCAGTTTCGTTGGACTGTGCGCCTTTTTGGGGGATTACACGGCTTGCACAGGTATTTTACTAGGGTCTGCTCTGGGATTTTGGCACACACTATCCTTTTTTGGCACAGCTGCACTGGCTTCAATGCGACACAAATTGGGGGACGTGCCGTCGGACGATCTTACTGATTTGGACTGAGCACGGGATTTAACATTTAGTGGTGCATTTACATGCACCACTAAAAAGTTGGTGAACTCTGTCGGACCTGGAAGCGACACATGCAGGATATCGGTCGCACAATCTCAGTGAATCGCAGCACAGTGGTTTATCATCAGACATTGCACTTTCGGTGAACTCCTGTGGCCAGGTATGTAAATGTGTCCCATTTGTTTGTATTCCTGGCATAATCTAAGCTTTTGTTTTTGACTATTCTATTGTATCTCTGATTTTGTACTTCACTGCTCTCTCCATTGTGACCTGTCTTTGGCGACCTTTCTTATTTGCTGTGTTGTTTTTCATTGTGCTACGTGTTTTCACTTTGGCATAGGGAGGGATTGACGCCAACTTACTAGCCAGTGGATAGGATGGACCCAGTTTGGGTGGCTCAGTTTTAGGGCTCTCTGTCCTGCCTGTTTATGGCCATAACAACTCTTCAGTATTTATGGCAATGCATTATCGTAAAGTAGGAAAGCAGAAAACACACGATTCTATCAGATTTTCAAATATAGTCTTATATAAAACAATGTCCAGTACTGCAAATTACAGTTGAGATCGATGGTGAAGCAATGGTTTTGCAACTTCACTGAATAGAATCAGCCGCAGCAGATTTTTAATCAGGTGACCAGTGGGGATCCTAAATGTTGGCCCTAAATGAATCTGATATTCATGATCTACAATAAGGATATTGTCAGCACCTGTCCAGCAACTGCGCAACCACAACCAGGCTTGGAGCAGCTGTCGGACTAGGTAAGTGATGGTTAACTCACCCTGTGACGTCCCTGTGGGCTAAGGCCCTGCCTGCAGTAGATAAACCCCCCTGACAAGGGTGAACCCGCTATTTGGAACCTAACTAAGGGTCTCTGAGTTACCCTACAAGATGACTTTATCTGGCAACTGCTGGATGATGGAGCACACAAGTAAACGGAATACAGATATAGGCCAGTGTTCAGACTGGAACACAGAACCCGACACAAGACTGAGACGGGAAAGTGGGGTCACCCTAGGAGATAAACGATACTGAGGGGCAAACAACAGATACAGACAGACAAGCGGAGTCAAAACCAAGATGGCGACAAAGGTAAAGAATCGTATAGCAAATAGAATGGTCGGTAGGCAAAGCAGAAGTCAATACATAGAATAGCAAGAATCGCAAGAGCACTAGAAAACACAGGAGACTGAATAATCAGAGCACAATGAAGGGGCTGGGCAGAATATAAGGCAGTAATGGACACTACCTCCAGCACTGACTGGCTCAGCCGGCCATCACTCAAACCGCAGCTGCAGGCAAAACAAGTTCAGAGACACACCCAGCTTTCCCAGGATCAGAAATCTGAAACCTGATCCCATCAGAACAATTTGTGAGTTCTGACAAATTTATTATAAATATAAAACACCTTTGAGCAACTGCTGCAAGTTTGTCTTCCCCATTTAACTGTCTCGGAGTAGACTTTACTTACGACATGCTTTCCTTTTTCCTCATACCTAATGGCTGTTACTCTGGAATGGTGTTTGCTTTGTTACCAATACTCAATCAAAACTTTCATTAATGAAGATTCAAGTGATATAAAGCTGGTCTGACTGATAGACTTATAAATAAGTATGGACCAGGGGGCGTGCATGTCTCACAGAGTAGCAGGAAGTAGTGTCATTGCACCTGTCTTCATGAAGAAGCCCTCCCCATTGAATAAATGCCCTGATTAGAGGGTAGACTATATGACCTTACTGCACAGACGCTGTGACTCATAGATTTCTAAATGGAGAACAGATATAGGACACAGTCTGACGCACACACACGATATGAGCTCACCACAAACTGATGATACAGATCTCTGTTCTTTTATCTCTGAATGCCTGCCAATGTATTTTTATTGGAGTGTTTACTGGATTTTAACGGAATAAGCAGTTTTGGACTGAATGAGTCCCTAATTTCTCCTATTTAATGCAAACGAGAAATGCAGTCTTGGTAGGATGTGAAGGCTTTTGTTCTTTTTTTCTGGCACTTGGAGAATAAAATCACAAGATTAAGACTTTAAAGAAGCAGAAGCACATATTAAGGTAAGGAGAAGAGTCTCAAACAGTTAGGGGCAGATTGCTTCACTCCTGATTAATCAATCTGTAACCCAGAGTTAAAAAAAAAAGTCAACACATTAAATAACTAGAGTTAGTAAAAAATGATTAATCAAAGTATCTTTATTTCTGTATTAGGAATTAGGTTTACCTCACACATAACACAATCGATCAATATGACTAATTAAAATAAAAAAGAAATCTTTATTTATTGGCCCCATCATATTCTGCAGCCTTCCCAGATATATTAAATGGTTAACAAGCTAAATTATGAGGTTCCCACTGACAATGAGAACCGGAGCCCCAGCTCTCCAGCAAACAGTGGGGGGCATGTATCTTTATTTTCTTTAGCTTTCTTTCTTTTTTGCAGCTTTTCACGGCAACTTTTGCTGTCATTTCTCAAGTACTTCTTCGTCTGCACCTTGTGCAGTATGCCATATGTATCTTTGTTCTGTGCTTACTGGTGCAATGGAAGCTTTTTTTCTTGGACCCTGTTTTTACATGTAAATTGGAATAAGTTGACATTCTTTAACCCCTTAAGGACCAGGCCCTTTTTCGTTTTTGCGTCTTTATTTTTCACACCCCACCTTCAAAAATCTATAACTTTTTTATTTTTCCATGTAGAGAGCTCTGTGATGGCTTGTTTTCTGCTTAACAAATTGCACATTGGTGGTTGCATTTACTTGTCTATGCCATATACTGGGAAGCAGGAAAAAAATTCTGAATGCAGTGAAAATGGTGAAAAAACGCATTTGTGCCATTTTCTTGTGGGCGTGGATTTTACGTCTTTCACTGTGCGCTCCAAATGACATGTCTAATTTATTCATTGGGTCAATACGATCACGCGGATACCAAATTTGTATAGGTTTTATAATGTTTTCATACATTTACAAAAATGAAAACCTCCTGTACAAAAAAAAAAATTCTTCATTTTGGCGTGTTCTTGCGCTAATAACTTTTTCATACTTTGGTGTATGGAGCTGAGGGTGGTGTCATTTTTTGCAACTTTTGATGACGTTTTCAATGCTTTTATTTTTAGAATTGTATGACCTCTTTTTATTGAATTTTTATAATTTTCAAAAAATGCCATTTGCGACTTTGGGCACTATTTTCCGTTACGGGGTTAAACGCAGTAAAAAAACATTATTATATTTTGATAGATCAGGCATTTTCGGACGCGGCGATACCTGATGTGTTTATGATTTTTACTGTTTATATTTATATCAGTTCTAGGGAAAAGGGGGGGGATTTGAGTTTTTAGGTTTTTTTATTGTAATTTTTGTAACTTTTTTTTTATTTTTACTATTTTTCAGAATCCCTAGGGAACTTTAACCCTATGTTGTCTGATTGATCCTACCATATACTGCCATACTACAGTAAGGCAGTATATTGGGATTTTGCACACCATCTATTACAATGTGCAGATCGCACATTGTAATAGATGGCCTAAAACATGATAGCCTCGGATCATTGTGTGATCCGAGGCTGTCATGGCAACGGATCGCCGCTCCCCGATGACGTCACAGGGAGTGACGATCGGAGCCAAGATGGCGGCGCCCACGCGCCCCCGGCTCGTTAATGCCGCCGCCAGCTTTGCCGGCAGCGATGAAAGGGTTAACACCTGCGATCGGTACAAGCACTGATCGCGGGTGTTAGCGACGGGTGCTTGCTTCATTCTGAAGCACCCGTTCTGAAGCAAGCACCCGGCGTGTATGAAGAGGGCTCAGCCCGTGAACCCTCTGCATACTACCCCATGCGCAATAAAACGTACAGGTACGTCTTATTGCGCTATGGGGTTAAAGGACATTTATGACAAGGATGAAGGATTGTAAACCAAGCACACTGATATAATGGTTTTAGCAAAATTAGGATTTCAAAATTATGCAAATGAGCCTAAGGGCAAATTATGCAAATGAGCCTAGGGGGCTCCAGGCTCCACAATTTACATAATTTTAAAGCCTTTTATTCTTAAAAGGAAGGGCATAAGAAGCTTAAAGAATAGCAGATCCTGCCATCTTCCCTTCATTTTTAACCATCTTCCCTGTCCCTGCTGAAGAATAGCAGGCCCAATCCCTTTTACATCAAATATATAGTTTGGCATTGTGGCCAAAAAGTTTGATTATGGCCTCATCAGACCAGAGCACCTTCTTCCACAATTTTAGTGTCTCCCTGGTGGCTTGTGGCAAATTTTAAATGAGATTTATGGATATCTTTTAGAAATGGCTTTCTTCTCGCCACTCTTCCATAAAGGGCAGATTTGTGCAGTGTAGAACTAATTCTTGTCCTATGGACTGACTCTCCCACCTCAGCTGTAGATCTCTGCAGTTCATCCAGAGTTATCATGGGCCTCTTGGTTGCATCTCTGATCAGTCTTCTCCTTGTTTCAGATGAAAGTTTAGAGGGATGGCCGGGTCTTGGTAGAGTTGCAGTGGTCTGATACAATGGTCTAATACTCACGATGCCTTTCGAGGAAAAAAAAACTCTTCACATGGCTGGCCGTGAAGAGTTTTTTACTCAAAAAGCGTAGCTGTTTGTGGATACCTATTGCTGATCGATTTTTAGATATTTAATAAAGAAGCCAAGAATTTTCATATAAAAGGTGGATGTTTGAATCTTTTTTCATTGACAGCATTCAAATTCGATATAAGCAAAAGAAGTCCACACTCGTCTCATCAGTCCTGGTATACAACAAGTTCGATTTCCCTAGACACGACCAGTAACTTCTGCACGTGGGCAGGGGGCCGCCATCCTTGGCTTCCTTTGAGGAAAGAGAGCGCAAGCTACAAACTCCAGGCATGATAAGTTGATCGGGGGAGAGGGGAGGCCGAGCAACTATCTGGAAACAACAGTACAGACTGATGTAAAAGTGCTGGCAGCCCCTGGCAGTGGTCATGCATCTGTGTAATGAGGGATCTCAGGCATCCAGCTCTCACTCTATGGTCATGTGTAGTACAATGTCGCAAAAGCCAATAAAGGAAGTATATACAGGACCCAGATAATCGAACCACATTTTCAACCTCACAAACGGATCATAGGATCAGATGGTGCTGCCAGAGAGCCGCCCGCCACACCCTGGAATGGGGCAACTGACCACCTAGTGAGGAGGTGCTACTACAGCAATAAAACCTGAGTGAAATTGGAGAAGGGGTTAAATTGTTATAGTGTAGACAGCACGAGGGTTGAAAGATGTGAGAATTGTTCTTTTAAATTGGAAACGACCAGTTAAAACCTTGCATTGTGGCGTTTATTGACTTTAGTAGGAAGCCTGGAACAACACTGAATTTATGGAGCAGGGAATGATGCTGACCTTCATATAACCTGTTCGAGAAGTGAGCTGCAAACAAAAAAGGAACTTCATCCTAAAAAGCATCTTTGGTAATCTTGGATCAAGAGGGATACTTTAAATAGCTGGCTAGGAAGAGATGTGCCTGTACTGCATAATCTGTTGGGTAACAAAAACTGTGCCTGAAAGCGGTATAGAGGCCAATTAAACGGGGGAGTTGGGCAACCCGCTCTAATTTTAGGAGCATTGTAAGCGGTTCTTTGTTAGCATGGCGGTCATTGACATTACATACGTGAAACAAATAATGAAGGTAGACTATGCACATGTGGCGTAGCAGTGCAGTGGTGGCCAGATCTTGTTTTGTGTGGATGTCAAAAAAGAGATCATCCAGGCAGGTCACGACGCAGAGCGCAGAGAGACCTGAGGACAGCATCCGCTACACAAGCATTCTTAGAAGGTCTTTACACGAATTGGACACACCGCACCATGTGAGAGCCTTCCAACAACTCTGGATAGTATGGCTATGCCAGAAAATTAGGTAACCTGGATTTAATAGTGGCTAAGAGACACAAAGGAGTGTTAAAAGGAAATGCTAGCCAGCAAGGCAAGAAATGAAACCAAGGCACTACTATGAGATCCAGGCAATGGTGACGGGGGGATCATATCCTGGTAATTGTACCAGCCAGGCGCCTCCTCTTTTTTAAAGTCACTTCAAATTAGCCTAATGAGCCTGCGGTGCACTAGGCCCTTGTGGTGGGGGCGGGCTTTACAGGCGTTGGATACTGGGATCAATCCAGCCTCCTGGTCCTGCACACTGTGTAGTGAGGTGAGCATTCCCGGCTCCACCTTCTTCTTGGGTTGGCCACAATGCGAGGATCAGGGGCATGAAGTGTAAGACTGAAGGGCCGCATGGAGCCCCTCATTTTCTTTAGCATGAATTGGAAAAGTTGATTTTAGAAGGCGAAGGAGGTCATCATAATATTAGGAGAATGATTACCACCGTCACGTGACCCTGGGATCGTATAGTAAGTTTCCCGGGTTTATCATGAGAGTTTCCCGATAGAATAACACCATAGTTTCCGCATGTCACAGTGAAAAATAGACCATGTTAAACGGATCATCCTTCGTGGCAGAATAGAAATTCCTAACTTCGGGCGTGGAGAGCCGCTTTGTCTTCCAGATCGGACGCAGGCCCTACAGAACCGCCTCCCTGCACACCAGACACTGTGAATGGGAGGTCCACACACGCACAGACCACGAGTGGCCCCGTCAAATCGCTGGCGAAAGGGAGCCTGGGCAAACTTAGCAAAACTTTCTGGTTTGTGGCTCCTTCCTGGGTCACTGCCATGACGACACACGGGCCAGACAATGTATCAGGCTGTCTGGAAAAGTCAAGAATATTTCTAAGTTGCCCATGGCAACCACAGCAAGCGCCCCCCTGAACCCTTAGGGACGTGGCCCTTTTCGGGTTTGCCATTGCATTGGTCACTTCCCCCACCTTACAAGTGGAGGTTTTTTATTTTTTCCATGAAGACTCTGTTTGGGGGGCGTGCTCTTGCTAGTAACAATTGCACTCGATAGGTGAGGTTTTGTTATTCCCATCGCAAAAGCTGGAAGCGGAAAAAAATTCAGACTGCAGTGAAAATGGATGAAAACACAGAACGCATTTTGCGGGCCCGTGGCCTGTGGGCTGGGCTTTTACACGTCTCACAGAGCGCCAAATCACATGGCATTTTGATTCTGGTGGCGGTGCGATCACGAGGAGACAAAGGGGACAGGTTAATGTTTTCAACCTTAAAAGAAGACAACCTTCTTTCCTGTAACAAAAAAAATGCTTGCACTGGGCACTAACCTGTTCATACTTCATTACGGGCGTGGGTGGGGGTCATTTTGGCGATTGGGGAGGACGTTTTGAACGCTCATTTGGGCTTACTTTTGATCGACTTGGCGGTTAGAGAGATAATGGTATGTTGCAAATAGGCAAAAAAGGGGCTTTCGACTTGGGCGGGCCCATTTGTCCGTTACGGGGTGTAACGCTGGGGAAAATCGCGAATATTTTGTGATAGGAGTCGGCGTCTTGGGACGCGATGATACACGAAAAGGTGTGATTTTTACTGTTATTCGTAAGTGAAGATCAGGATTCCTAAGGGAAGGGGGGGGAGTGGAAACGTTACGTTGTTTTACAATTTTGGCATGATTTGGTTAAAAAATGTAAAGTACTTTTTTGCCAGTTTAAGATCCCCAGGGTATTTAGTTTCCCTGCGAGGTCCGAGGCTAAACTATATACTGCAATACTACTGTATGTATAATAAGCGTTTTACAATGATTTTTTATAGCCTGCCCTGGTGGCTATTAGAATCATTGCCCCTGGCAAGCTACCGCATCTCAATGAGACTCTAGGCTGCCATAGCAACACGCCTATCGCCGCCCTCGATGACGTCCAGGGGCTGTGATCGGGCATCCAATGGCGGCCGGCATTTAACGTAATTAGAATTAGCCGCGGTCGGGTGCACTACACAGCCGTTACCCGCTGTGTATGGAGAGAGCTCAGCTTGTGAGCTCTCTCTCATACACCCCTTGCCTCGCGAGGACGATATAGTTTCCCTCGGGTCGCAAGGTGTTAAAAGTATTCATGAGCACGGGTAAAATGAAAGCGAGCGTGATTGGTTGCTGGGGGCAACTGGAAATTTCTGACTTTAAACAGCTTGATAAATCTGCCGCATGAAAGCTAAATACAGGACTGCAACACCCTCCGCCGATCCCAATGGCGAGGTAGGGTTTGCGAATACGTCCCACTGCATGCGAGTCCCATTACACACATGGTTCTGATGGACATAGGGATATTGCACTGGTAATCTGCCTGGCAAGGCAAGGTTAAGTATTT